>BSSO01004079.1:0-15172 GCA_030267885.1 Mesembryanthemum crystallinum
TCATACTAACCCTGCATTTTCATTTCTTGCAGCCAATAAAAGCAGAGGACAAAAAGCCGTGATTATCCATTTGTGTGACAAGGGCATTGAATTTGATTGAATCCAAGTATTCGCACTTGACAGTGTAGATCTTTAGAGGATTGCCATGTACATGAGAATGAAGATCTTTAGAGGATTGCCATGTACATGAGAATGAGATATTGTGGTCTGATCCTTTTTTGTTTCTATGTTTGTTCTGAAGAGAATAAAGTGTTTGGCTATGGCCTTTGTGGGCATTATATAATGTTCATAAGTGACTTTAGATGACTCCTTATGTGTGGCAATATGGCTGTGACATTTTTGCATCGCATATACTGTTCAGGGAGAGAGTGAATGCATGTCATCATAAACACATTTTTTTCTTTTTGGTACACAAAAATGCCGTCTTTTGTGGTTCTCTTTTCTGCTCACAGTCATACACAGAAAACACAATAGAAAAAGGGAAAATTGGTTTTAAATAATCCAAACTACCTGCATGTTGCAGAAAATAATCCCAACTTCACTATTGGTATATAATAATTTGAACTTTCACTTTAATTGCAATGCATGCACCAACCTTGACAGCATTAGTCTTCCGATTAGTTATTTGCTTTGATAGTCTTCAAGTTTAACTCCCAACGAACGGATAATCAATTAAATCAATGTTACCAATCTCATTCATCATGAGAAATTTGATACGAAAGTGCTTATGTTGGCGAGGCTGGTGCATGCTTTACAATCAAGATAATAGTTCGGATTATTATGCACAAATATTAAAGTTCGATTATTTTCTGCTACTCGGGGATAGTTTGGATTATTTAAAACCAATTTTCCTAGAAAAAGAATCATGTAAGCAACTATTTTATCTTCTACTTGGCAATGTCTAAAGTGTGAGATACTCCTGAAGTCCAAGTTATCTCCATAGTGCATTCAACTCTTTTGTATTCGCCAACTGTAATCTTATGGGTCTTGATATGTTAACCGTGGACCTTAGCCTGGTTAAGGATTCTTTTTATGTTTTGGGAAAGATTAGGAGGGTAAAGGATTAGCAGATCCTCTCGTGGCAAACTACTATCTAGTCATTGTTTGAACTTTAGCTCACTGGACCAAGGTAAGATAGTTTTGAGTCCCAAACTAGCCATCCAATTAGTTGCTCGGTAGCCTTCTTTGTAATTATGTTGTACTATCACCAAATTTTGTCAGGTTAGAAACCGTCGCGTATCAATGATAATGTTGTAGATGGGTCGCAAATCACACCTCAGAGGCTTTGAATAATTGTGAGCTATGTTACCTGGACTCGGCTAGAAGTGTCCAACATGGATACGTGTCTAAAAGTCGGACTCGACAATCTTTTAAAAATTTTGCATGTTCTTAGCCTAAAATGAAGTGTCGAGGGTCGAGTGTGTGACACGGGTATTTGAGGTGAAATAAAGAGTTTGGGTAACATAGATTGTGAGTGTAAACTTCAACTTAGATGTGTGGCAATCCTTTTTCAATTGCTACTTTGACTTCATTTTAAACTGCCAGAGTTTTTGCAATCAACGAGCATCGCCTCTGGAAAAACTGCTTGTTGGGAGCACTTTATCCCTTTGTGTGCCGATTCGATGTGAACATGGCTAATTTTAACCCAAAGTATCAAGGTGAACTTGTGGTTCAAAAAAAAAAAAAAAAAAAAAAAAAAAAAAACATCACCTCTAATGACACAACTTACTACCGTTTTATTGTTGACAAGAGCTCCATCAAAATTCACTTTAACATAATCTCGGAGTTGGGGGAGCCATCCCACTAATCTGCTAGCCTTTACAGGATGATGTTGATGAAGAGATTACTAGGATGAAAAAGAAAACAAATTTGAGAACTTAGGTTGATCCATTCATTGTAACACAGCCGTGTTAGGGTTGGCTTTTGTGTTCCTAAAAATCTTTTCCTCAAGCTCTGGAACAGGAATGCATTCTTACTAGATAAATTTCCAAAAACGTCCCAAAAATAATTGTCTTCCATATCATGGATGGGATCAAAAGAGTAGTGCTAGATCCATATCAGATAGGGACAAAATCCATCAATAAAAAGAACCCCACACATTTTGATGATCAAAACGGATACTCCCTCCGTTTCAAAATATTTGTCGGTTTACAACTCCAATACAATATTTATTGCTTATTTTTCTAATGTACCCTTGTGTTTTATTACTAATTTCACTTTCCATTGCACCTACTTCTAATTAAAGCAATGGCAGTGAAGTCAAATTATTTTAACTACCTTTAGAATTAATTATCTCCTTAATATGTGCGCATTAACCTTAAACAATACTCCATCCGTTTCACTAAAATCTTGGCGCCCAAACTTTTCATAGTCAAAGTTTTCAAACTTTGACCATTAATATATTAAAAATTATAATAATTTTCAAAGTAAAAATAACATTTTTGGATTCATCTTAAATAGTATTTTCAAAATATCAAATTTTTATAAATTTTCGAGTTTATATAAATACAATTATTCATGGTCAAAGTGTCGTCTTGAAGATCGTGCAAAGTTCGGGCGTCAAGATTTTAGTGAAACGGAGGGAGTAGTTATTTTGAGACGGATGAAGTATTTCTTTTCAAAACGGGATAAATTTTTATAAGACCCACATATTATGAATAATTTTTTCCAATATCTGATACGAATATAGCATTACTCGGATCAAAACTCCACTAAAACTTTATCAACAATAGAAGGAACCAAGTGTTCTCAATTTGTTTAAGTCTTCTCAATTTATTAAGGTCTAGTTAAGGATTAGTTAATGCAAGTTTGAGACTATCTTTTTAATACAAGTTACTTCTTCAACACCTAGCAATAGCTACTTTCTCACCTTCATCTCCCTTGTCATTACTAAGCAAAACCATTTTTTCTTGCAATTAGGCATTGCGGCGACAAGCTTTTCTTGCAATGAAGTCACCCTCTCAATGATTTGTTTAGGATCAGGTTTGGCATCCTGAAACACTACTTCATCGCGAGCCAACCATATCATGTAGACAGCTGCAGCAATCAAAGCATGACAAAAGAATTTCCTGTGTTTGCTTCCTTTCAGTTTAATGCACCATTTAGGCTATTTAGTATAGTCAACAGGGCAAAGGTTAACTTGCAGTCAATCACAAAATCCGTGTAATGCAATAGTAGCAAAGCTACAGGCAAATAATAGATGAGCAATTGATTTATTGCAACATTTACACAAATGGCACACCATATTTCCATTACAACAGTCCATAGCATGTAAAAACTAGTTTACAGCACCTCGAGTAACGTCTTCCCTAAAAATCCACCGATACAGAGCATGTCTAGGCAGATTAGATCTCCACCGAGCAGCAGTTACTGTTTCAACATAGCTACCATTATGGAGTATAACTTTACTGGTAATACCAAGAAAAAAATGA
This sequence comes from Mesembryanthemum crystallinum, assembly GCA_030267885.1. NCBI lineage: Eukaryota > Viridiplantae > Streptophyta > Magnoliopsida > Caryophyllales > Aizoaceae > Mesembryanthemum > Mesembryanthemum crystallinum. Next base: position 3,432 of record BSSO01004079.1, read on the forward strand.
TAATAAAGAAAATAGAAAATGATTTATAGCTGGAAAACGTGAAACACTTCATATTGCAGATCAAGAAGGCAAATACAACACCTTGTTCTTTACTGTTCAAAAAGCCACTTCCCATGTATATAACTATATATATATATACTTGATACGGACTTATGGGATAGTCCAACCCAAAAGGCTGGCTCAACGGGCGGACGAGCCCATAAAGTCAATACAAACCCCACATCAACCCCTATATAGTCGATAGGGAACTCAAGTCCCATACATTGCCATTGCTTCGTAACAATACTGTACATACCAACAGAATGGGTCAGCTCTTGATTTGGAATGTTACCGCTCCTCGCGTATACGTCGAACACTGTTAGGATCAGTTACCATGTCCATCATCATCTTCTCAGGTGAATCTTCCCAGGCACCAAATGAATTCAAGTCAACCTGGAAATGAGACAACCTCATTAGTCATCAAGTATCCTTATTTTGGATTTAAATTCTTCAAAGGCAACAACACATTCCTTCCTTTCTTATCCCAACAAGCTCATCTCAGGCCACAGGTGCAGCCCATCACAGCCATATCCGAACTAGGTAGTTTAGTATCCCCCCATCCCCAAATAAAGCCAGCCAGCTGGGCCCAAGGCCGAGCTAGTGACCATCCATCATAGCCCTTCACAAGGAAGATGGGCTTCTCTGGGTCGTTGATGGTTCATATGACCATTAAGGACAAAGCCTTGTGGCCGACAACAGAAAGCAAACTGTAGGCAAAACGGAAAAATTACCTTCCGCCTTTGATCAGTGAAGAGTTCCTCTCTCTTCTTGTGTGACATTTGTACTTCCTTTGCTGTCTTACCGCCCAATCCCCACACTTCCACTTCTAACACAGATGCTTCGACGGGTAGGAAACCCTAACAAAGAAAATCAAATAAATTCTCAAATGCTGAAGAGACTAATTAATCAAGCACCTTTTAAGCTAAAGGATATTGATACTCAAAATATTAAAGGGATTCCCACATGGTGCCCCTAATGTATACAATGTACTCAACTTTCTTTAATAAATAGTAACATGGTACCCCAGTACTTTTGCAATTGTTCGTGTCCCTATTGAGCAATTTCCGTTAACTTGTCTTCGTTAATTGATGATATGACCTAATTAACAGTTAAGTAGTGTTACCAATAGAAAAAAGTACTGGATCTTTTTTACTTTTCCCATGTCATTTTCTCTCCCTCGCCTGTATGACTCTGATTAGTTTCCCTCCTTCCCGCATATGCTTCCGGAAAATGTAAAAGCTCTCCTTCCCCATCCCTCGCCTCCCTCCTTAACTGTTAATTGAAATAGAAGCAAATTGGAATATTTTTCTTTCTGTGTTATTAGTTAAAAGTTAATTAGGTCAACTCATCAATTAATGGAGATAAGCTGATTAAAATAGCTCATTAAGGACAAGTCGTGAACAGTTGCAAAAAGTACAGGGGTATCATTGAACTAAAAAAAAAAATGGGTATTTAGTAGACATTGTAATAGTACAGGGATACCATGTAGAAAATCCCAAAGTTATTGAATATCGCAGACTTTGATTATTGAATCACATGTACTAATTACCTGGTTAGGGAAAAGAGAACCTGGTTGGTAAGTTTTGTCGACAGCGTGATGACGTATAGTAACCTTCGCAAAATCCTCATCAATAAATATTCTTTCATTTCCGCTCGTACCTCCAAAGCCAATACCTTCAGGCATCGGGTGAGGCTCATATACTCTAACAGCAGGATGCAAGTGAGTATACAAGTAGTTCTTCTCCTTTCCTGTCATATTTAGCAAGTATATAAGCAGGATCAATTGTATCCATTTGCAATGAAGTTGAAACTGTCACCACTTGGAAATTTCAGCTTTGAAAGATAGTGGGACTATATCAAAATTCTTGATAAACTGTCATGTGATTCTAATTTTCTGTGAAGTTGCAGACAGAATATTTTCAAGAAGGGTCTAATGATAACAACCTCTCCATAATACAAGGGTAATGCTGCATACGTTAACCCCGCTAAGGCAAGAACCTCATGAGAGGCACAAGGGTAATTATAATATGATTAAATAAAAAGATTGAACATTTTTTGTTTCAAAGCTCTCTGGCTCAGACTTACCTGATGTTGAGAAAGCATGGAAGACTGGGCCTATAGAATATAGACAACCTCCACTTCCATAGAACACTTTTTTGTTTTCAACACCCTGTTGTGTAAGTGCCCCAATGATCCACTTCCTGCTGCTCTCACTAGATTCGCCCGAACTCGCAGATATCAACATTAACAGAGGCCCATGATAACCTTCAACATTTGACCAAAATCTGTTCAGGCCTTTCCCGTGAACACGAGACCTATAAAGAGCAGATGATAAATAAGTATCAATCTTACATCAAATTTAGCCAACATGGGTCTTCTAGAAGGAGATAATATGACGGAAATTATGATTGTTGACAATTATCGCAAGATGCTAAACTACTTGGCATATAATTGAGGTTAACACAATATAAAAGGGAGGGAAAAAAAAAAAAAAACATAATATACTCTTTCTAAATGTTTGCTTGCTCCCATTTCATGTTGGCTCCTGTTTCATTGAATACCAAATGACGAATAGAATTCCAAATGAAAAATACATTCAATCTGACCCAACAAAAAACTTGCCACCAAATATTTATGGTTTTACTATGATGAAACCATCAACAGCCATATAAGTGCTTGCACCTAAATTAGACAGTTCGCAAATGTACATAAACTCAGAGGCATCCATACACACAGAACACACTACAAAAAAACCATGGAACAAAACAAAGGGAACTTTCCACTGTTATCTGCTATAATTGTTTAAAGCTCACATATAGAAAGTTGTTTTCGTAGCACATGCAGTCAATTCCTTACCTAACAAGCACATGTGTGCTAAGCAGCTTCTGTGCATTAAGGTCATCAATCAGACATTAAGATTATCAGGTTAGCTAGTAGATAGTTAGGCATATCGCATACACACATAAATGGAGTATAAATAAAGACAGCTGCTTATCATACGAGNAAAATAAAATAATAGACTCCTGTTACGAACAGACAAGTCATGCAGGAGAAGTGGATGAACTGGACATTCTACGGAATCCATTAAGACGCATCAGAGAAAATAAGTGATAAAAGAACATTGCAGGATGACAAAAATTATGACGGACCGATAAAGAAGGCTTTCCTCAATCACATCAAAATTGCAAGGGAAGCATATTCGTAAAACCTCTTCACTGATGCTATTTCTTTGAGAAAGAGCAACTGCCCATGCCCTTCCACTGGTTAGAAGATGAGATTCACATTCTTTTGCAGATGGTGTACCCTCCGTTGATGTGCTTGAAGTCCCTGTTCCATTGGGCTGTTCATAAGAAAAGAAAATAATCAGCTGTGGACTGTGGTCTTATGGAAACTCAAATAGGATAAGAACTTCACATTTCCACATGCAAATAAACAAGGAGAGGATTCATATTTTCTCTCAAACTAGGTGAACTACTTGGATGGAGATTTACCCAAGTTCCATGAAACCAAACCTTTTTCTCTTTGGTCAAATTCAATTCTGTGCAGAGTCACTATCCATGGCTCATAAAAACACAAAGGTTTCGAGTGTAAATATGATTGAAGAAGTTGAGTGTGCTCATCCTGATACACTCAAGAGTCAGAAGAGGATTTGGTATTTCTTCTGCAATAATTGTGATTTCTATTTCTAGAATCTTGGTGCATTTGGCAACTGCTCGTGTTAATCTGGAATCTCTATATCTGCAACCTGATGTTTAATCTAAGTTTTCACGTGGGGTTTCTACTGAGAAGTTGCAGTTGAACTTGGACGACAAATTCAAAGGTAAGATGGCAGGCTCACTACTCGAGTTTCAACAAAAGAGGAAAGAAAAAGAAAGGTATTTAAGTTCTTTGCATCCTTGAAAGAAGCCAATCAAGTTTTCTTGCCATTAGACCCCGAAGAGGGATAAATTGCCAATCAAGTTCTTTGCATCCTTCTGTTACTGATAAATGGAGAGTGGTCTAAAATTTTATAAAGGATCACTGAGCTCAACATTTGGAGGTAACGATTTGCTCATAAAGGAGCTAAAAAGAGGCAATTCGAGTGAGGAATGGGGCTCTCATGTGTTTGAAACGCTGACTGTGGTTTTGCAAGAAGTCTCAATTTTTAATGAGGACGAGGCAGGAAGCCCTTTGAAGCAAGGCATGAGTAGGTAGGAGATCCCTCGGAAAGGGTTATGCTTTTGCAATGGCCTCCAGTCCAGCATGAGGTGATGGGCGGTGTTTGTGGCCCTGGTGAATGCCAGCCCCAGAGCCCCCCAAGATTCACGGTTGGCAATGATGAGGCAGATGTGCGTGGAAATTCCCTTGTTGAGGCATTGGGGATTAAGTTGGTTGATCCTATGGAAAAAGATGTTAATTATGGGGTTCAGGAGTACTCCAGGTTGAAGAAGCGTAACCGTTAGTTGAAACCTTTAAGAGACCAGTATGAATTATGAAGGTCGTTGTTAAAAGTAGACATTCTGTATAAATATACTAGATTTAGGATTGGCAGTTTGGTCGGTTTCCTTGTTGAAAGATTGTCTTATTGTCGTTCTATGTATTCTTTCAAGTTCTTTTTATTATTAAAAAGAAAAAGAAAGGATTACTGATCTCAGAGAATTTGGATTTAAGATGATGAAACCAGATATTTTGAGAGCTGAACCCGTTTTAGATTCAAGTATCTTGAGAGCTGGGCCTCTTTCACCTCTTGATCTGGAAGTCTTTTGTCAATAAGTGAATGCTACAAAAGTTAAAATTGCTCTTTTTAATATGCCTGATGACAAGGCTACTAGACTAGATTATTATAAAGCCTGCTCCTTTGTGAATTTGAAGTTGTGAGTACGACCTCTTTTCCCTTGATGCCAAATATCTCTCTCACCACCAGTGCTGGTGAATGTATTTAGGGCCATAAATTGTTGCTGCTGCAGAGTGTGTAAGATCGTCTCAAAAGTATTGGCAAACACTGCACTGATAGTGTTATTTCTGGAGCTAAATTTGCTATTAACATTGTAGAGGATCGAGATATTATACTAGAGTCAAAATACTTCGAAGGGAGGATAGGTTATCTCACTAGTACACAATCAAGAAAGAACTGAAGAAGGCTTATGATAATGTAGAAGTTAGAACAGATGGTAAGAATTTTTTTTCTCCTACTAAAAAAATGTAGAACATGTGTTATGGAGCACAGTGCGATGTCGCAGTAGCTAATGATCCTGAATTCTCTTACCCAAGTTGTGAAGTACTTCAGTCCATCCATCCGAGTTCTGCAGAACGTTGGCTGTTATTTGTGACAGAGGTCATGTGGACTCCATCAAATTGCTTAAGAAAGGGTTTATTGAGCTCATAAAGGGTCTAGAGCTCGAACCCAACCCTTAAAAGGAGTTTCTTTTTTTTTTGGGGTGAGGGGGGTGCAGAAGAGGGCTGGCTGCAGGCAAATTGGAGGACATTAGAACTATCTTTGGCTGTGAGGAATGAGGATGGGATTGGTTATTTTCCTGAATCTTCTGGAAGATTTAAATATCGCCCTTGCTTACAGGAAGCTGAATTCTTTGACAGCTTTTGCACCTTGGAAGAAAAACTTTTGTATAACTGATATCCCTAACATTAGTGTCATTTGCTGGTGAGCTGATTTCGACATATTGCACAACAAAGACAAATTAAGAGCGTGTTTGGCCTAGCTTGTCAAAAGCTTGAACTTCTCCCTCACAATCTACCCCTTCCTCCTTCCCCTCCCTATTTTAAACATCCCCTTGGAGGTCTAGAAGCACAAGCTCCAAGTTGAAGCTTGTGCTTCTAGGTCCCCAAGGGGATGTTTTTAGCTTCTTATAAGCTCAAATTAGGGAAGTAGAAGAGGTGGAGGGGAGAGATGGCGAGGGAGAAGCTCAAGCTTTGAACAAGCTAAGCCAAACATGCTCTAAGGCAATGGAATTGTGTCTGATCAACATTTTCTCTATGGAAATGATAAAAATTATCAATGGTCTGTTTTATGTGTGCTGATACAGTAGATAAAGGTGTTGAGGAGACTGGACAGTAGTGTTTGAAATTTATATTTCAGCTACCTCACTTTCTGCTATTGTTTGCAATGGAGGTGTCTGAATGACAAAAGGCTGCAGTCCCCAGCCTATGGTAATAATGCTGCTATTTCAGTAACTCTCTACTTCCAGTAGCTTGAAATGACCTGATCTTCACAGGTAGACAACCTAATATCAAGGCTACTAACAATGTTGTGGCACAACTTTTGGAGCTTTTTCAAGGTCGATTTGGGTGCCAACTGATTTAAATTCCTTTCCTACTTGGTGTCTGTCCTCTTTTCTCTGTTAGCCGGGCACACTGTATTATATTGCCAGTCTCCTATCAGCTGCTGTAATTTTGAGTAATGTGAATGATTTTCCTTGTCTTAGCTTCATACAGCTGTACATATACTATATGATGGTATACAGTTAGTTCATTATTACCAAATGAAACTATAAATAACTCACAAGATTGTTCAACGCACTAGGCAGTCTAGGCACACTTTGGAGGGTGGGGGACAATGGCATAAAACAAAGCACGTTTTACGCTTAAGAGACATTAATTACGCTTGTCTCTACTCTCTAGAAAACAAATAAGGACAGATAACAACATTAATATGGGAGAAAAGCTAAATCAAAAGAAAATTACATATAGATACCATGAAGGATGCATACATATGGGAGGATTGATCACTCTGAGATAGAAACCCTATCCTGACATATTGTTTGTTAATTTGTTTCAGCGACACACCACAAAGCATGATACACATGCACTGCATGTTTTCTATCACTATACAAGACATTGAAATTCTGTTTTCACTCATTATTTGCCCCACATAGACAGGAGTTATTTCAGCGCCCAATAAACAGCACCCAATCATATATATACTTTTCAAAGTAACAGAATACCAAAAAAAATGCACAAGTTCAACATTAGAAGTCATTGATTTAGTAGCCGCGAGAGAGTGAAACAGTCAAAGTTAGTCCTAAGCTAACAAGTTCAAGCAGGTCAAACATAATATAGATTTCAATGTCATTTACCTCCAAAGCTGCAGTGTTTTTAAGTCTGGAAGTGATGAAATGCGAGAAGCAATCAGCAAGGTTCGGCAGTGTTCCCAAGACCCACATGTGTATCTTGTCGGTGGTTAGTTCAACATCATGGCTAAAGACATCAGAATCCCACACATCGATATCATTCCCATTCTCAGTGCATGACACAACAGCTGATAGCACCAAATGGTTAAGATCAGGAAGGCTCAAATCGTCCCCATTCGTGGCAGAGTTTGAACTCCTCCAATTCCATGACATAATCCAACATACCCAAAGAATCATTCCCAACTCCCGAGGTGAAAAGGATCCACTTGTCTTGCCATCGAACTCGTCAGAATCGAAACTTAATTTCAGAGGGCATCCAGCTCTATCTGCAGACAAAGCAACCACTCTAAACAGAACATTCAATAATGTCGAAGCTGGCATCCTCCCACAGCCCCTGATGTACCCTCTCACATATTCAATCCAAGTAATCCCCCCCTTTTCAGGCACAAAAAGCGTATCAGCTATCGAGGAACCCATATGATCCAAGAAGCTCAGGAAACACTCAGGCAAACTGGCTCCTTCGCAACTTATGTTCGTATATTTCAACGAGAAGCATTGCTGAAAACAGATAACAATAAAAACATTGAGTAAAATATCACAACATCTGACAACCCAATTTCGCAAATAGAAACAAAAATGATATCTGGTTCTTCAACACAAAATGCAGTCATTTTTCCACTTCCACACCATAGCATAAACATAAGTCGTGAATCAACTGAACGAAATTAGTAATCGTTGGACGACATTTCAGCTTATTAGATTATACTCCCTCCATTTGGAGTTAATAGTCATGTTTGACTTAGTGGTCATTTGGTTGGATGTGGGCACTGGCGGAGATAGGGGGAGGCCAGCATAGGCCGTGTCCTCCCCTATGACACAAAAACCCTTGCATATATAATAAGTTGCAAACGTACTGAGTTAAAGACGTAGCAGTTTACTGGCAAGGCAATTACAAAGAGAATGCTAGTGAATTTACGTTGGCTTGGGATCGATTCTCTTGCCCAACATCCTTTCAAGTTTGGGATTCTTTTCCCGTATGGTGGCCAATTCCTTTTACATCTCCCTTATTATGGTGTCTATTTCCAAGTTTTTAGCATTCTTCTCCTTTTCAGTTTCCTGTCTTTTTTATTTTTCATCCTAAATCATGAGTAATTGTTGTTTTTATCATTTTTTTTTAATCGTCATTTTAAAATATTAAATTCGTATGCTTTCACATATAATTGCTTTATTATTTAGCATACCTTGTTCTTTTGACAAACCTCTACACATCAGGCAATTCAAAGTATATCTTTATAATTCACACGCAGACGTATGTAAAATCTAAAACATACCCATTTTTATTGGAGTTCCACCCCCCCAAAATGAATATTTTCTGGCTCCGCCACATGATGAGTCTACTTCCCACTAATTATAAGTTCCTAGGAAGTCGTAAAATATGTTTGGTCGACCTTAGGAATTTGCACTTCATATAAGAACTTCCACTTACCTACAGGGCCTTAGTAAGTGACTTCAATTAGGGAAGTAAATGTTCTTAGAAGTTGCATTTCCCTCATTTTAGTTAATCAAACAACCATCTATCCTTCCACTTCTGAAGTAGTTGTACTTTCTACATTTTTAAATGTGGACTAAACGACCACAAATAGTCTAGTTTTACCAATAATTTGGTAAATCTATTGATTACAATGTGAAGATCACATGGGTAGATTTGCTTAAAAAAATACTTCCATTAAATAGCATTGTCATAACCATAAACAACATATGATTATCACAAACAATGGTCAAAATTGACATCAAAGTGAAACACGATGGAACTATTTCCAGACAGTTGTAGTAAAAAATGTCAAATGTAGACTAAAACCTAACAAACAAGATGATAATCAAAACACTAATAGGCATCAAAATTAAACCAATCAGGGTTTCAATAGAAGGGAAGCACAGCAATAAAATTAATGATTACGAGTTATGACATTCATAAACAAGTAAACTCTTGTCGAATTACGAAAAATTGATGGAATGATTAGGGATTATTACCTGAAGAGAGGAGAGAGAAATGGTGTTGGATTGAGGATGAGCGAGGTTAGAGAATGATTTCTGGAGCAAAGGAAGAGCGCCGACAGAAACTGCTTGGGTCTCGACTTCTCTCTGCTCGTCTGACACTGCCTCCATTGACGATGAAGCTCCCATATTTTCTCTCTCTCTTCTGTATCTTGAGCTCTGAGAGTTGGAGGAGGAAGAGGAAGAAGAAGAATTTTGATTGTGTTTGAATTTGGTGACTTGTAAAGAAGAAGAACATCTTTTTGGTTACAGGGTGACACATGTCATGGTCAGTAGGCGCCACCGTTATGAAGGAATTATGATTTGGTTTGTTTGGCTTTTTCTTTTTTCCTGTAATTGAGACCTTTGGGCAATGCGGAGAGCCAAAATTGGCAAATGTCGTCGGTAGGAGGATTAATGCAAACTCTCTCTCACTTATACTCTCCTTTCTCTTGTTGGGAGGACAATGTAAAACTATTCAACTAAATTAATTAGACTGAATTGAATTTGATAGGTAAAATAAACACTCACAAAATATTATATGAAGGTACTGATAATCTATAAACTGGTACTGTTAAGTCAAATATTGGTAATGACGATTAAAAATTAGTATCACTTTTTTTTTTCTAGTACCACTCTAGTACTGTTTTTTGCTTACACAGTACTGTTTTTTGCTTGTTTATCCAGTACTCGTCTGATATATCAAGCGGCCTGATAAGATAACGATTGATAAACACTTGCTTCGTAGGCGATTAAAAATTGACTTAACCCAATTTTTTGGGTTACAACTAGAAATGGTAATGAATTGGATATAGAATGGGTAGAATCATATCCATATACGTTAATTTTACATTCATCCATATCCATATTCATATTCATTTATCGAAATTTCATCCGTTCATATCCACATTCAAACGGATGAACCAGGTAAATGAATAATATATTAGATATTCAAGTGTTTTTGAATTTTATGCATAAAAAAAATTCTCAATTTTTTCTTAACTTTGTGAAAGTTAACTTCAAAATTACTAACAAGCATTAAAATTGTACATCAACTATTAAATTTAGGAAAATTTCATGCCAATAATCCAACATTTGGGCGGTCGAACAAAAATAATCCCATAATCATAAATTGACAAGAATAATCCCATATTTACCTTTGTCCCACTATAATGGGCCAAGTGACATTTTCGTTAACTCCAAATTATAGAAATGATGATATGGCAAGGATTAAAAAGTAAACGATGCGATGACATTAGTAATAAACCTTTACCACGCCATCATTTTCGTAATTGGGAATTAACAAAAATGTCACTTGGCCCATTATTGTGGGACGAAAGTAAATGTGGGATTATTCTTGTCAATTTCTGAATGTGGGATTATTTTTGTTGGACCACCAAAAAGTTGGATTATTGACATCAAATTTTCCTTAAATTTAACACAATGTTATTATAACTTTCTATTAATAGAACTTTTGCAAAAATTACCTTTTAATTTTTTTTTCTTTTTTTTTTTGTGTAAAACTATCTTTAAAGTGTGACAACCGTGTTTAAAGTGTCACAACCTTGTGAAATAGTACTACTTGACCTTTTTTTTTTACGTTGTTAAACATGTAAACGCTTTGACTTGGATTGCCCATTTTAAAAATGTACCCCCATTTTCTCTTCCTCTCATGTGGTCACTCTGTCTCAGTAAAGTATCCTCTCTCTCTCTCTCTCTCTCTCTCTCTCATCTACTCTTCATGTAGTTAATTTCAACCAAATGAGTATAGTTCTCTCTCTCAGTCATTTACTTTTCATGTAGTTAATTTCAACACTTTCAACCAAAGTAGTATAGTTTTAGAATTTGACATAAATACCGAATTTCAAGTTTTTCAAGAACCCTAATATAAGAAGTGAGATATTTAGGATGAATCCACTTACCCGTCACCTACCTCAAAAAACAAATTTCCCTCCCAAATGAGTGGAGATATGAGCTTGAGAGAGAGAATGACAGAGGACAAAGATATGAAAAGAAAGAGGTAGAGGAACAAGAAAGAGAATAAAATGGCATTGGAGGGGAAACAAATCAAAGAGGAAATGAAATGGGAGGGAATAACTAAATAGGAGTAGAGGTTATATAGAATAGAGCAAGTTATATCCTCAGTCACTAAACCTACGGGCAATTTTGGCATTGGACTCAAAGTTTAACAACGTTAACCCAAAAATGTTAAGTGGTACTAATTCCCAAGGTTGTCACACTTTCATGTAAGTTTCTCACAAATAAAAAAATAAAGTTTTAAAAGTAATTTCCCTCAAAATATTACAAACTCTGGTTATTCCGACAAACATCCTTTAAAGTAAAAATTGTCATAAATTCAAATGTTTAAGGAAAATTTGATGCCAATAATCCAACCTTTGGGCGTTCCACCAAAAATAATCCCACATTTAGAAATTGACAAGAATAATCCCACATTTACCTTTGTCCCACAATAATGGGTCAAGTGACATCTCCGTTAACTCCGAATTACGGAAATGATGACGTGGCAGGGGTTAAGAAGTAAAC
>BSSO01004080.1:0-15170 GCA_030267885.1 Mesembryanthemum crystallinum
AAAAAAAAAAAAAAAAAAAACAAAGGAGAGAATATAATCACCTAATTGATATAATCACAATAAAGCAGATGTACTTAACAGTTACAATTCCATAATGTTCACAAACCTCAAAGGTATTCACAGTATGATCAGCACCCTCCTATTCCAAGAAAAACACAACAAATAAGTTCGGACTACAATCAGCAACAAGAATGCAAGGTAAGCAATCACAGAATATGATAACAGGCAGCCGAAGAATTAGACAAATCAGTTTAGCACTGAATCAATGAAAAAGCACACCCAGTGGCAAACAAGAATCAAAGTCATAAACAGAAGTACGAAACATCAACATTATAAACATGAAAGAAAAAAAGGAGGTCATTTACCGGTATAGGATATTAGGACCCATACGCAAGTTTCAAGCTCCAAATTAGTAAAACCAGATATCATCGTACCCAGAAAACTGAAAACGCATTTGGGCAAATAAGGTGCATATTCCATGGATATAATACTACTAAAAGATTAAAAGCAACAAAAAAAATGCGAATCTCAGTCACTATTTGTACCCACAAAATGATGATGAAGAAAAGATTGAAATTACTCACAATGAACCGCAAAAAATGGACCTTGTTTAACATAAACTAATCATAATCATAATCCCCACCATAATCTTAATCACGACCATCATCTACATTGCTCTGCATTTTCCTCTTCTTCCCCTGCATTTTCGTTTTCACCCAAGATCAACCATTTACAGCAAAAGAAATGCTAGGGTTTCAAAGAAAAACGCAGAATTTAGAAATTGTGAATTAGAAATGAGAGAGAGAAAAAGGGTCTCACCATAATTGTAATCATAATCACAATTTACACTGCTATGCATTTTCGTTTTCACCGAAGATCAACCTTATACCGCAAAAGAAATTCTAGGGTTTTGAAAGAAAAACCCAGAATTTAGAGATTGTGAATCAGAGATGAGAGAGAGAAAAAGGGTTTATGAGGGGTTTTGGAGGGAACGGTCGGAGAGGGTAAGAATGGCGGTGGAGTGTATTGAGTCAGCGTAATTTAGCGAGTGTTGATTTATAGACTAATCAACGTTATTATAGGCGGAATTGACGCGTAATTTAATAATATCTGGTCATTTCCAGCTGTCATACGCTAAGTACACGCGTAATTTAGTTTGACATGGTCAATTACAGCTATCATACGCTGAATAAGGTGTAATTTAGTAAGAACTAGTCACATACAGCTATCTCACGCGGAATTTGCGCGTAAGTTAGTAGGACCTGGTTAAATGCCAGCTACCATATGCGTATAGCTTAGCTGTCTTTCTCTTTTTTCTTTTTTCTTTTTTTTTTTTTTTCCTTTTTGGTTTCTATGTGGGTATTTTGTGAAGGTATGTTGGATTGTTGACAAATGGATCTTGTACAGAGGCTTTTAAAAAGGATACTAGGGTGCACAGCAAATTGAGTAATACATGGATGGAGTTTTTTCATATGTGTTGGGTGCAATTTTCTTTAGTTCTATATTTTTTTTTTCTTTCTCTACTTTTGGTATTTTTGTCATTAATGATATTTTGTGATAATTTTTTTTTACATTCCTTTGTGTTTTTTTAAGTTGCATTTGGTAAGTGAGCAATGGAGTTTTGGGTAAAGTGGGGAATTGTTGGTTACTCGTTTGTAATTTACAATCCCTTGTTTAGTACTTAAATAAGAAAAATTGCATTCGGGTTTTGGTAGTATTATCACATGGCTTAAAATAATTATAAATTTAAATATTTTTAAACTAGAGTAGTTAAAATATTATTATGTTTTTTTTTCTTTTTTGGTTCTTAACTTCTTGATTATGTGAATGTATTTTTATTCTTTTTAGTATTTATTGTATCTTTATATACATGCTCTAACTAATATTCTAATGCATCTCAACACAATTTTAGTAGTAATTCATTGAAATATATAATCACATAGGTGTATTGTCACGTGGGGATATTTTCTCTCTCTCTTTTTACTGTACGTTGTGTTAATTGGCAAATTTATCACTAAACTTTTGAATATTATTTTAATGACACACGGTCATTGGCTATGTTTAGCAAAATGAGCTATGGTTATGAGTTGTACCTGTTGCTTTAAATCTTGTTTGGTAGATGAGAGAAAAAAGAACAAGTTAACACGCTTCAAGTTGTAGCTTTAACTTATAAAATCTAGCTGTCAAGTGAATACCAAGCTGCTGTTGTCATCTACCAAGCTTGACGCTTTGAAACAACTCCAAATCTCAAACTCAAATAAATACTATGATTATGTTCCTTTTGGAACTGGATCATCTGAGGGGCTCATATGCCTTTACTCCGTCTATTCCTATTACTGTTATATTTCAGCATGATGGTCAAATCTCTAGGTCTGTCTTGTGTAACGAATTAAATAATAATCTCGCTGTTTGTCTGCTATATTGGTTTCCTCCTGTTCCCAATGCTAATTGGTTTGTTGAGTTGTGGATGCTGGAGCGGTATGGTCAATGGGATTCTTGGAACAAGTTGTTCAAATTTGATTTTGAATTTGAATTTGTCGGTAATTTCTTTGGTACTCCTAATGTGCTTGGTGTCGCATCTTGTGGCAATGTTTTGGTCGACTCGTGATCGACTCATCTATGTCCTTGAAGTTGATACGGATCCGAGTAAATGTCAGTATCCCACTTTTGTGGTGAACTATGTCGTCCCTAGTCTTGCTTCTCCTTCTCCTTACTATTATGTTCCTATGTCCCCCTTCTCCTCATAAATTAAGTTCCACAAACTCAGCATGCTTGATTTAGTCAACAATTAGAGTGCTAATAGTAATCACTCTCAAGTTCATGTAATTCATCAAACTCATGTCGAATTTCACTAACCATTAGTAAACCAAACATTTAGTAGTTTCCTTTCACCTATATGATCAGCAATTCATAACAACAGCAGCAAAACAAATTCGTCTCCTAAAAAGGACTACTGTAAAAGTAACTTGTACAATACCTATACTATCCAAAATTCACCTGCCTCTATACTACACAAAATTCACCTGCCACTATACTATCCAATATTCACTTGCCTCTATACTATCCAAATTCACCTGCCTTTGTAAGATACTGATCCAGTAACACTTCAATTGGTTGTTAGGGATGATCAGTTAAACTCCTTTCATTTGGTATCAGTAGAAACAGCCCTAAGCTGACAAATACTATGTGAGCAAACTGATGAACAGGAGGCCAATTTGATGTTTTGGACAATCAATGTCTTAGTCTCTTCCGATAAACTGGAATATTGACAGCTGCCCCGGAAGTGAGGCTAAAACAGGTCCATACCACTGTCAACAGGCAAAGAAGCACACGTCAAAATTATGGGCTAGGAAAGGCGACGCAAAATGAACAAATAAGAGCCATCATTTAAAGTTCTTGTGAGCCAAAAAGGTCTCAGAAAAAAGTGTGTTGAATGAAAGGCCGACTTTCTCCACATTGCTACTCTTATTCATCAGTCATTCAGTCTACATATAGCTACAGTCCTAAGGCTCACTTGATTTCGTCTACTTCCTACTGACATCTCTGGTGGGGTAGGAATGTTATGTCGTAGTTTGGCGGGATCTTCTCCTGGGAGATTTAAACATTTTTGAGTTACTCTTAAGAAGTTCAATGAAATAGATAACTTTTATTCAAAGGTTATGTGATAACTAAGTAGGGGTTACCGTATTCCTGTGGTATACCCAGTGTACATACAAGACATCATGTGAAATTTTATTTCCCAAGGGCAGTCTTACTTGCTGGAAAACAAATACTAAAGCACTTCAATTTCATGGGATATTGCACTCTCATAGCATACTCCAAGTAATATCTAGGCAGAAGTCATCTTTTAGTGGATTGGCAGGACTACCCACATCGTGTTGAATTTTACAGCTATAAGAGTCATGTTTCAACTTGGCTCAGTTACAGCCAGATTATTCAGGGTTAATCAGGATTCTATTGGATGGAAAAAGCTATCTCAGTATGGACCTACAATAGACCCTAAGAAACGGTATCCTCCAGTTATCTACATAGATATGGCACTCAAGAAGGTATCCACTATCCAGACTTGGTGCATGAAAACTCCGAAGAAGGGTTTAAGGTGAAGAAATGTGGCCCCTGCCTAAAGCAGGAAGAGTTCACAAAATGTACAGAGCTCTACCTTAACAACTGAAGAAGTTGCGTATGCTGCAATAAAAACAAAAAAAATTAACTGACCTAAAATAGGAGACAGTTTATTAAGGCATATCATTAGTCCAGTAACCAATGTTGACAAATAGAGACCCTTTCAGCTGCGTTGAAAGTAGACAGTTTTAATAATGAAGAAGAGGCGATTTCTTGGCCACTGGGAGTGAAACTGCATGTTGGGGGGAAAAAAAGGTTCGAAACAAAAAACAAAGTGAGAGGCCGGAGGGCCTGGAAAAGAGTCGAGTCGATCAGGCTTGTGCTCAACTCGAAAATGAATAATGAAAGATAAGTCATAGCAGTAACAAGAAAAAAGAAAGCGGATTGGGGATCTTACCCATCCAAAGCTAGCAATTACACGAGTAAGGATAGAAATTTTAGAATGGTTCAAACATCTTGAGAAAACAAAGCGAGGCTGGACCATGGTATTATAGTGTCTATTGTCAAAATCAAATGGAGTCATATGGCTTAAATTAAAAACCATGAATTGAGGAGAGGGAACTAAACTTTATAAGAGCTCTTATACTGCTTAATCAAGTACTCGCATACATGCTAAACCAACAAAATGATACTTCTAGATATAACAATGATGATGGCATAGTATAAATGTGATTAAAAACATGGATCAAAAAGTTACCAAAGGCGTGGTTGGGGAATATCCAGAGGAGCAATCTGAGGGGCAGTAGACACAAAAATCAGGGATAATCCCCTTTAAAAGAGTTGCAAAGCATCTCACAAATGGACTGGCAAACGAGACCATTTCAGTCAGTTGAGTAGCCTAAAATTTTCTTAAATACCATCAAGCACGAAAGTAAAGAGAAAAGGACGAAAAATCCTCGCAACAAAAGTACAAAGCAAATTTAAACAATAGCACCTTCCTTATCTTGCTTCAAATTTCAAAATCAAACAAAAATCAGAAGGGGGGGGGGGGGGGCTAATGCGAGATAATATTGCAAATCTCCAAACAACGGAAAATAATGTGCAGATCCAGATAGCATGTTTATCAACCTCAACCAAATAGATGCTTAGATCAGATAGCATGTCTATCATCCATATAATTTGACTAGTAAATATGAAATTGGAATTTGTTAACATATTCTGAACTATTTTAGGTACTTGTATTCAAGGCTACAAAAGGTTTTTTAATCCTAAAAGACTTCAGTGACAAGCTTTTAGTCCGACTATTCTTTAGCGCAGAACAGCATGTGAAACTATCAGAAGATTTCAAAAACATAACAGCCAGCATCTTACTTCTTAAGTGGCTATTCCACTTCTAACATAAGATAGGAGTAATAAATAGCTACAAAAATTAATACCTGATCATTATTGTAGATTTCAAATAAAGGAACAGCTAGGAATTTCAAGTTATTGGGCACTGCAAATTGTTGTTTCTCAGACAGATGCACAATGTAAAGTTTCTTGCACTCCTGCATTCCCAGGAGAAAAAAGGGTCAACGAAGAGATCAGATGACACTTAACAGAACAAGCAGAACATCTAAAAAGCTCCCTGTCAAATAATTATGTTAGATATACCATGAAGGAACTTCACCTTTGGTTTTGTTATATGGGGAGGGCAGTAAGGATACATTTCTTTTTCAAAGTTTGGGCGCCACCAAACACCGACTTCCTTTCCTATCTGCAACACACCACAAAATTGAAAATCTTTAGGTACTTGAATTGAGAAAATGATAAATTTTCCAAGTGACATATGAAAACAAGTTAAATTACCCAAGATTTGATATAGCATGTGGTTCTAAGTCACAAAGCCACAAAACAAATTGACCAATTGATGGTTTCCAGCTTAATGGTTACAATATTTCAGCTTCGAGCAAAGATGCAGAACATGACAATACAAAGAGGTAGCAGATGAATGATAGGAAATTAAACCATATTCTAGCGTTTTTGTGTCTTGTACAAATACAATCAGAACTTTTGTCCGACAAGGACCTTCATCCAATTATCTCCTCCTCCAATATATCTAGCATGTGGTAAGTCACAAAACAAAATGACCAGTTTTGATAGTTTCCAGTGTAATGGTTCAGCTTCGAGCAAAAGATGCAGAATATGACAATACAAAGAACGACCACATGAATGATAGGAAACCCACATCTAGTGCTACAAACTCACAGTACAAATACAATCAGAGCTTTTGTCCTAAAAGTTTCATTCATTCAATGATCTAGGATATAATGAACTATGAAAGCAACACCTGCCAATTTGGATTTGAACCAGGAACACCAAGCTTGCTTGTCAATTTCCTTCTCAGACCCTCAATCTCTGCAAAATACATGCAATCAGCATCCGATCCTGTGCAACTGAGATGAAACCCAGTAGGAAAATTGTGCTATTTATCATGTAGCAAAAAACTACCATCCTCGCCAGGCTCCAACCGTCCACCAGGAAGCTCGTATAATGTGTCCCCAATTCGGAAAGTAATTACGTGTGGACAATTACGCTCGTGTACCTGCAACAGCAAGCCACATAACACATGTAGAAACAGGAGAAAAAATCATCTTACATGCAACCATCATAGGAAGGTCACTGATTGTCTATCTAGTTCTCTTGAGGATTATGACAGGAATTCCAAAACTGCAGTAACTAAGCAGAGAAGAGACCGTGCCAAAAAAGAGGCAATGGGCACGACACGGGGAATGCCCTCATGCATGAGAGCATCTAAGGTCTACTCCAGTCTCTAAGGCGGACCTATTAAAAGGTTGCTCATTATCACATGCTAAAGAAGCACCAAGATGATAGTGCCCTCCTATATCTAAAGAGCAAGCAAACAGAATCGATGGAGTTGCATCAAAATTCGTAGGAGCATTAATCTTAACAGAAATTGAATTTGGAAGCATACCACTAGGATTCCATGCACACTTGTCCTCATCATGCCTTCTCTCATATAACTGGTACAAAGACCAAAGAAACAATTACTATAGTCTCAAAATTTTCCCAAAAATCCCTCAAATTCTTGAAAGGTTTGAAGCTCAACCTGCCAATTTCCCCGCCAAAAAAAAAAAAAAAAAAAAAAACCCAAATGAAACAACGAAAATTTCCAAATATACAACTACTCTAGTGAGTAGTCTCAATTATCCCACAAATCCCTCAGATTCTTGAAAGCCTTGAAGTTCAACCTGCCAATTTCCCCGCCAAAAAAAAAAAAAAAAAAAAAATCAAAAACGATGGTGCCAGTGCCGCCGCACAAACTAAAGGAGAAATTGCAAGAAAACAAAACTATGATTGTGGAGGTTTAACGAGGGTTTATAATTACAAAACCAGAATAATTAACAGCAAGAATCAAGAGAGGGAAAAAAATAAAAATAAAAAAAGGAAGAAGAAGAAAGGAAAACAGAGAGAGAGACGAACATACGTTTGACGCATGCGAGCAAGACGATCATCAACGGAGGCATCTTTCTCCAACTTGGCGGCCTTTTTCTTAAACTCGTAGTTCGACAGCGGATATATGTACACTACCGGCTTCATCGCAGCCATTTCTCTCTCTCTTTCTCTCTCTCTCTTTCTCTCTCTTCTCCTCTGTTTTTCCAGGAAAATGAAAGAGTGCAAAAAATGGAATATCCAGAGGTTGAAGACACAGACTGTGTTTAAATAAGGACTTGGGGCGCCTTCTTTCTTTCTTTCTTTTTTTTTCTTTTTTTTTTTTTTTTTTCTAACTAGAGTACCTTTTGAACACTTTTTTTTTTTTTTTTGGTTTGCATCTTCAAATGCATTGACCGATTTGTCCCTGACTTAATTAAAACTCATTTAAAGGTAAGACGAGGGTTATTTTAGTCATTTTACACAATTGGTTATTTTCCGTCAAGTGCTTCTACTCCACAAAAAATCTCTTAAATGTGAGAAACATTGATATTTTTCTATTAAAAAAAAAACTAATGATTAAATAACTAGCTTTGTTATGTACTAGTATCTTGCAATTATCATAAAGTTGATTTCTCTCACTACATACTTTCAAGCTACTCCCTCCGTCTCAAAATATTTGTCGCTTTACAATTTCAATACAACATTAATGTATATTTTTCTAATCTACCATTGTGGTTTATTACTAATTTTTCATGCACCTAATTCTAATTAATATAAGGGTAGTAGAGTGAAATTGATTTTAACCTTAAACGACAATTATTTTGAGACGGGGAGAGTAATAAACATTTCTCCATTAGAGAGCAAAACAGATGAATTAACGGCTCTACTAGTACTTAACGTTTGCAATTTTGGTGATTTTAGTACCTAATGTTTGTTTTTGGTGATTTTAGTACCTAACGTTTGTTTTTGGTGATTTTAGTTACTTAGCTCCGGTTGGAAGTGCTGATGTGGCCAAAAATCTCCAACATTTTACAGTCAGAAATATCAATTCCAGCAAATCCCAAAGTTCCAGCAACTTCCAAAAACTCCAAAAAACCCCATTCCCCATTAAAGCTTTGAAGGGTGTTTGAGTTCTCAAACCTCTCCCCAATGCTTCGACGGGGATGCCCTAAAAGCATATAGAGACTCTTGCATTACCCTTGATCTCCAAGAATCTCCGTGTTGACTAAGCTCAATTGACTCCGAAAAAGGTGAAAACATTCCCCCTTGGAAAAAAATTGTGCTTATGACTATATATTACATAGGTTTACAGATATATCTGTGTTGATCCGTTTGAATTTTCCATGTAAATACTCAATACATACAGCTGATAATACAAGGGAAAGCCCCTCAACTTTACAGCTCATCAAAGTTGCTTGGTGAGCACTCTTGACGCATGAATCTGCTATCAACACTAGGTAGGAAGTAGACAACAGATATTTAGAGTGCTAATATTCCTCCCAAGTTCATGCAATTTGCCAGTAGGCTTTGCTCAAAATCATGCTGAATTTCAATAACCGTAAAAACATGGAGTACTAAAATCAATACTATGCAATAGTAAACAAAACATTTTGTAGTTTCCTTCCACCTAATTGATCAGCGATTCATTACGACAGCAGATAAACCAATTGATCTCCTAAAAAGGGCTACTGTAAAAGAAAGTAACTAGAGTTTGTACATAGCGTACTATCCAAAATCCAAAATCGACCTGCCTTTATTAGATACTGATCTACTAACACTTCAATCGGTTGTTAGTAACAGTCAAATTCAACTGATCTCCAGTGTGCGCAGGTTGTTTAACAGAGAGGTCAAAATTGATGTTATGGACAATTGATGTCTTACTCGTTCTCAACAAGACCAAGTTTATGTCATGGACACCGATCTCAGGGAGAGATCAACTTCAACTGAAATCTTGATAGATGCTGAGGAAGTGAGGCCAAAACACGTCCATATTTCTGTCAACAGGCAAAGAAGCATATGTCAAAATTATGGGCTAGGAAAGGCGACTCAAATGAATATATAAGAACAATTATTAAGAGTTCTAGGGAAATTGTCTCATCTTCAGTTTCAAGAGGAACAAGGAAATGTAAGGTAGCATGGTAAATTGATCTCTAATAGTACACTTAAGTTATGACAATGACAAGCCAGTGAGTTTGCTCCTTTGTTCATTCGAAGCTCAGTTTCTAGTTCCTTGAAGTGACCTTCTGCTAACATCCTCCATGAAGAAAATGAACAAATTATTCAACCAGGTGCCTCAAATGAGGCTCCTGCCTAAAGTGGGTAGAATTCGTTCCTATGTAGAGTCCCTACCATAATAATTGAGCGGATGTGAATGTTTCAGCCTCATATTTTTATTAAAAAAAATTTAAGTGACCTAGAATAGGTGAGAGGCATTTCTTTGCATTGTGAGAGAGAGAGAGAGAGGTGGATGAGTTTAGTTTGCTGCTTAGAGCAAGGTTATCCGTGAGCAAAATTTGTTCACTCATCCCTCTCTTTCCTACTTTCTCTCTCTTCCACCTCATTACTATCTAATCCCATGAACACTTATTATTTGTGTTTGTTAATCATGAACAAGAAATATGTTCACTCATCCCTCTCTCCTAATATTCACCATATTTTTTTCTCTCCTAAAGATAATAATATAATGTTTGGAAGTGTTCTTTTTTGTCCTTTTGCATGTGGGCCCCAGCCATGAAACAAGTTCACGGTTGTTGAATCTTTGAACAATATGGCCCTTGTTCATCCCTCTCTCTCTCCTCTCTCTCTTCATGAACACCCTACACTCATGGTTAACACCACTTTGAACACTCATGGAAGGAGGAGAGAGATGGTGTATTGAGTTTCAATCATGGATAACCATGCTTTTAGGCTATTGGGCTCCGTTAGTTTTTACGGAAGAAAGTATGTTAGAACGTGGAAGATAGACGCTTCAGGTGGTATTTTCTTCAAAAATCTTCTCTTACTTGCCTTGATTCCACATACTCCACTAAGATAATCAGTATCAGAACACAGCTCACTTTCTAGTTCCTTGAAGTGACCCTCTGCTAATATCCTTCATGAAAAAAATGAACAAATTAATCAACCAGGTGCCTCAAATGAGGCTCCTGCCTAAAGCGGGAAGAGTTCATTCACATGTAGAGTCCCTACCATAATAATTGGAGAGGTTGTGTATGTTTCAGCCTGATATTTTTATTAAAGAACAATTATTAACTGACCTAGAATAGGTAAGAGTTTACTAACGTGCTTTTTAAATGGGAGAAGGGTTGAGGTGAGGTAAGAGAGTGAAAGAGAGAGAGAGAGAGAGAGAGAGAGGGGTAGAGGGTGCGTTTTATTTTAACAAAATAGCATTTAATAAGAGCATTTCATCGTTTCACTTACTAGTTAACATTTTTCCTTTTCTTGGTCATGAAATAGATAATGTCACATTGGCACCATATAGAATCGATAAAGAAAATTACACCATGTAGAATTTGTCAGACCATAGTGGCACCATGTAGAATTTCCCAAGAAATAAACAACACACCTTCGAACTCTTGCTTTAATCTTCTAGGTTTACCAAAAAAGGAGAGACATGGAGGGACTAATGGGAGACTTTATTGACAAAGACATACATCAGTAAACCATAGGAGTAAAAGGTTAGAAAAATTATCCAGAACTTACAGATGCATATCATCAGATAGCAGGTCATTCATGCATAATTTGACTAGAAAATTAAGATATTAGAATTTGTTAACATATACTTACTACATTAAAACATCTCAGTTAGATGTTGTGACTAAACAAGGTTTTTCAATCCTAAAAGACTTTCTTTTAGTTTGCCTATTCTTATAGTAGTTCATAGCCGCCCATAAAACTATCAGAGGGTTTCAAAATCATCACGCAGCATCAGACTTCATAAGCGGCAATTGGCACCGTTACCGTGGGATAATCAATAGCTATGTAAAAATAAAAAGGAAAAAGTGATGCTTGATCAAATACCTGATCATTATTGAACAGTTCATATAAAGGGACAGCATGGATTTTAAAGTTATTTCGCACTGCAAAGCATTCTCTCTCAGGCAGGTGCACTATATAACGTGTCTTGCATTCCTGCACTTCCAGGGGAAAGGAGATGAAGAAAAGATGTCACTTAACAGAAGAAGCAGAACGTCTTAAAACTTAAAAGTTCCCTGTTAAATGATTATGAACAAAACAATTATGTTATACGTCCCATGAAGGAACTTTACCTTTGGTTCTGTTATAAAGGGAGGGCCGTAAGGATACATAACATCATCAAAGTTTGGCCGCCACCACTGATCAACACACTCCCCTATCTAAAACAAACCACAAAAATTAGAAATCTTGAGTTTGTGAGTTGAGAAAATGATAAATTTTCCAAATGATAAATGGAGACAAGTTAAATACTCCATAGTTTGACATAGCATGTGGTTCTAAGTCACAAAGCCACAAAACAAATCGACCAGTTTTGATAATTTTAAGCTGACTGGTTACAAATTTGCAATATTTCAGCTTCGAGCAAAGATGCAGAACAAGACAATACAGGGAACGACCACTTGAATGATAGGAAACCTCTATCTAGTGTTACAAATTTACAGTACAAATACAATCATAACTTTTGTCCTACAAGTTCCATTCACTCAATGACTCAATGATCTAGGATATAATGAAAGCAGTACCTGCCAATCCGGATGTGAAGCAGGTGAATTACCAGCAAGCTTGCTTGTTAATTTTCTTTTCAGACCCTCAAACTCTGCAAAATACACCCAATCAGCATCCAACCCTGTGCAATTGCAATGAAACCCAGTACGAAAAATGTGCTATTTCTCATTAAGCAAAAAAGTACCATCCTCGTCAGGCTTCAATCGGCCACCAGGAAGCTTGTATATTGTGTCCCCCTGTCTGAGGAGAAGTATGTGTGGATGATTATCCTCGTGTACCTGCAACAGCAAGCCACATAACATATGTAGAAACAGTAGAAGAAATCATTCCACAAAAAACCATGGGAAGGTCACTGATCATCTATCTAGTCCTCATCAGGGTTATGATAGGAATTCCACAACTGATGTAAGTAGAGAAGAGACAGTGCCAGAAAGGAGAATAAGTCCTCAAATGAGAACATCAAAGGTCTCTTCCAGCCTCTAAAAGGATCTATATACCATACTTCTACAAAAGGCTTATAAACATTCTCTCGCCCCCTCGCTTCATTAGATGATCATTAGACATTCACATATCACCCCCGTAAAAGGTTGCTCAATATCACATTCTAATGAAACACCTAGAATACCCATTTCATAGACCAAAAAAACACAAAGAACAAATGCACAATCCCCCCCTCCCCAACCACCACCACCAAAGCTGCAGATGCTCTGAGTCACAGGGTATATGCAATATACATAAAAGATCATGATAAGGATGATAGCGCCCTCCTATAACTAAGAGCAAGCAAACAGAATCGATGAAATCGCACCTACTGAAATTATAGATACAACTGATTAGTGAATCATAGTAATTCATAGGAATCCCACATTGATCAACATTAATCTAAGTGACAGGATAGAAGTATAGAACAATACCAGTAGGATTCCTTCCACAGTTCTCCTCATGCCCTCATTCTCATAACTAGTACAAAGACAAAAGCAAAAGGGACAAATTAGGCCTTTTTCAAGCAACAACTACTACATATAAAGGCAACTTTCATATAATTCAAACTTTTCGCGTAAACCCTCGTGACATAGAAATGAAAAAAAAAAAAAAAAAAAAAAAAAAAACCAAATATTAACAAGAAGCACCCAAGAAATCATTTGCGGCATAAAGAGAAATTCTAAGAAGCAATGAACAACAAACACAAGATATGATTGTCGATGTTTAACGAGGAGGAACTATACAACATAGAAACCATAATAACAAAGGGAATTAACGGTAAATGAGAAGGAAGCGTACTTGAGTTTCCTGTGGGCAAGATGATCATCAATGGAGGTAAACTTGTCAATCTTGGCCTCCTTTGATACAAACTTGTAGTTCGAGAATGGATATATGTTCACTATCGGTGGCGATTTGCGAGCCATTTCTCTCTCTTTTCTATACACCCCTCTTCTTCTTCTTCTTCTTCTTCTTCTCCTCTCTCGACCTCTGTTACTCGTTGTGATTTGCAGAGAGGAAAGTGACAGAATGTGCGGAACTGGAAAATTGTAACTGTGTAGGCAAGTACTGACGACTGATGAGAGAGAAATTGTTTAAAGGGAGCTGCCTTGTGGGCGAGATTTTTGGATAGTACATCTCCACGGCCGTGCTGGCTTGTGGGCCGCACGGCCAGCACGAATTTGGCCCGGGTACGCTAATTTCCTGCATTAGGTTCGGCTTTTTTTTTTTTTTGATTGACAAAGATTAGGTTCGGTTTGATGTGGCATGATTAGATACGATACTACCCGCTCCAAGCCTCCAATACGATAAAATTATAATATAAATAATTTATATTGGTAAGGTACATCAACACTATGAGTTGTGGATCGTGCCTAAACCACCCTTGGTAAAGAGGTGGCACGGCACGAAAACCCACTAATTAGGTTGTGGGTTGTGCTTCCTGAAGTTCCAGATATAGCACGGGTCAGCCCAGCACAATCTATGATCACTCTACTTGCATCCTCTCTTCCGCACACCAACAAATAAAGTCTCTTCGTATTCCTATTTCAATTTTGATATATGTGAACATCAAACAAACAGTTAATTACAAAATACTTATCACTAAACACTGAACACATACTCAAAAGCTTTCATTTAAAACCATCCATACCTTTTCCTAGTGGCAAAATTAAAACATACTGTAATCGAAGTTAGAGAGATCATATTCATAGCTCATCAATAGAACCAACTCCTTAAAAAAAATATATATATATATATATAAAAAAATGGAGTTGCCTCTTCATCTTCCAAACTGAAGGGAGTGTATAGAAGAAGAACCCAAGAACAAAGCGCGCGAAAATTAGCAGCCATTATCTGATTCTTCCCCACCCACCCCCAAAAATTACTGCTAAACGCCTCAAATCCTCTCAATTTCTCACCCCCATTAACAATTCCTCAAAAAGACCCAAACTTTCCCCTCATACACAAAACCCAGTTACCCTTTTGCACAATTTGAACCCCTCTCCCCACCACAAGTTCCTCCAGAAGCTTCTAGAACCCACTGATGATGTTCTAGAAGCTTCTGAGAGAGAAACCCATCATTTGAAGCAACATGGTGGTAATTGTTCTTCGAACCCGAAGTATAGCCACTTGAGCAACAAGTGGTGGAGCTTAGGAGGAAATACCCAGATGCTCTTTTGATGCATGATTGAAGTTGGTTATAAGTACAGGATGCATGCATCTTAACAGCTTACAGACTAGAATTTTCCATGTACAAATAGAGTGCTAATAGTAATCACTAGATCTCAAGTTCATGTAATTCATCAACCTCATGTTGAATTTCACTAACTATGCAATACACAAAAATCAATACATTACAATCCACTACTAGTAATTAAACAAAACATTTTGTAGTTTCCTTTCACCTATATGATCCGCGATTCATTACAACAGCAGCAAAACAAATTCATCTCCTAAAAAGGGCTACTTGTAGAGGTAACTATATTTTGTACAAT
>BSSO01004081.1:0-15167 GCA_030267885.1 Mesembryanthemum crystallinum
TCAGGATCAGGATCAAGCTGTCACGGTCCAAAGTTGAATATTGTGTGTGTGTGTTTATGCGGGGGAGGTTTTTATTTATGGAGGCCCAATAAGTAAGGCCTGTTTTATTAATTATTAATTTTAAATTTAAATTTTTTGACTTAATCAAAAGATTAACAAATTAAACATTATGGTGACACACTAAGAGTCAGAGACAGCTCACTTTAAAAGAGGTACTATAAAATGGAAGATGAATTCAAATGGGGGTAATGTTTTAAAGATGAATTGTCATGACCCACCATACACAATTTGAAATTGCTACATTCAACAAATTTTGTGTTATTGGTTTTTTTAGTGTTATTTTGAATTAAGTTTATATGTTTTGTGGGGCTTGGTAGTAGGTCCATTGGACTAGTCGAAGAGCTATTGCTTTTTGTGATTGGTGACTCTGGCATATTATGCTCTTGTTTATTGCATTTGCACCAATTGTTTGGCAATGGGTTGCATGGACTTCACTACTTACGTTGATCTATTGAGCATGAAAAGGACCAACTTAGGGCCTGTTCGGGGTGGTTGTCAGTTGCCAATTTTTGGTTTTGAAAATTTTTCAACTTTTTGTGAAAATTTAATTTAAAGCTGAATTTTTTTGTACTTACAGTTCCTTGCTTAATTTTCAAAACTAACAACAGAAAACTGAAAACCAAAAAAAGTGGTTTCCAAAAACTGGTTTTGAGTTTTCNTCAAAAAAACTGAAAAACTGGTAACTAGTAACCACCCCAAACAGAGCCTTACCTTTTGTTATTGGTTGTCCAACTATAGAAGTACAATCACAATATTTGGCACAATTAGGCATTGGTGAATAGATAAGTATGCGATCTGGTTGTAACGAGTTTGATCGGGTTCAAGTTAGTGATTTTGGATTTGTTTGAGTCATTTTTTAGATCGGGTTGATTTTTGGATAAGGTAATGTCTTTGTTTTTTTGAGTTTAATATTGGTCAATTTACAATGGATCGAGTCAATTTTTGCCATGTCTAGGCGCACCTAGGTAATAAGTTAGATTATGCTTAAAAAAAATAAAGCTTCAAAGTTTATACAAAATGATACGAAATTAATTGAAAGAGTTCTGTAAGTCGGAGGTTAAAAGCCAATAATAATAACTCCTCAAAATTATGTGGAAGCTGTCGTGAAGATTCAAAATTGAGAATTGGAAGTTAGAAAAAAATTAGATCAACTATTTGTTAGTCAGAGAGAAATTAACTTAAACATTAAAAGGTAGCTATATTTAAAAGGTCATTGAAAATGTCAAACACAGCATAACTATATAATTTGATTTTCGACTCCATATTCTACTAAATGTGTTGATGTTATTAAAAAGGTTTGAACCCCTAACCTTTAACAATATTGTCCCTCCTTTTGAAATAAAAATAAAAATAAAGTTTGAGAAAAATAGAAAGGGCCATTTGGTAAGATTGCAAACGGACAAATAGCATAGATGCAAGTTGCAGGCTTCAGTTAGAATAATTGACCATACTGAGTGCTGCTGACTTGAATGCTTGCTGACTACTCAGTGCTGGACTGACAAATTGACAATAGGGCTTAGCTTATGTTTATGTGGTACCCACTCGAAATTGTGAACGATCTTGTGGGTTTACGGACAGCACTCAATTGATTTACTGGGCCTCTGGAGAAATTGAGACTTGAAAATGTTTACTTACTTGTTATGATAAGGTCTGCAAGATATGAATTGGGTTTTTGGTTAAAACAATAGCCCAACAAGATTCCTTTGGCCTGTATTTTTCTGCAAGGGGAAGGTATTACTCCCTCCATTCTCAAATGAAGGTTACGCCGTGAGTTGCGGAATTCCAAACATAATCTTCATTTTGAGAACGGAGGGAGTACTATCGTGGAAGTGTAGCATTTTAGTAGTACTCCTAGTTGATTACTTTGGCGCTGGGTTTTTGGTTAAACAACAGTCTCATATGTAGTAGAAGATACTCCTGATAGCACCTAATCTAATAAGAGTATAATTTGTCATTTCTCTTCCATTAATTCTCTAAAAATTTCTGACCTCATTTGTTTTTCCTATTCATTAGGCTTTGACATGGTCTCTCACTTTTTGAGAGTATGATCGTTTTTTTTAATTTTTTTTTTGTTTCATTTGTTCATTCTCATGGTATCAATATGGATCTTCTTCTTTCACACTGTGCATGTTTCAATATGATAACGTGGTCTAAAAGCCTTAGTATGAGAAATAATGCTAAATCTACAATTTATATATTTGTTCGATACGGTTGTACTAATTAGCTTTCTTATACTCCAAGGCCCAAGCTGTTCATTTTTCTTTTCCCCTAAAAATAATACATGAGATATAAAAAAAAAAATAATACTCCAGTAATTGATTAGAGTTGACTTGAATACATTGAAATGAAGGCATGTTAGTCGTGGTAGTACTGTAGTAGTAGTAAGCTAGTTTTGTTACCGAGTACCGACCAAAACGGTGGGCCAAGTGCAATGAAGAGGGGAGAGGGAGGTTACATATATCCCACAGATATTGCTTTTAGTATTATCCCTGGGCCCTGATCCATTAAACTAGCCCACCGAATCAGACCCACCCCCCCACATCACGCCTCATGCGATGATGTAGACCTTTTCAGCCCAAAAGGCCCCAAACACGTCGCCCTTGCCCCTCTGCGTGCATCACGCTACCCGAATATCTATACCGCTAACCAACAAGTGGTTAGTGTGAGTGGTTCAACACTCTTTATCGGTTAAATAAGGTTGAGAGTTCTAAATGGAAAAACTATTTAGTGGGAGCACTTAACCACTGCGCAGACCAATCCAATCATCCAACAAGAACATGACTAATCTTTTAACCAAAAGGGTTCGGGTGAACTTGTGGTTCAAACCAAAAAGAAAATATCTATACTGCCAAACCCAAAAAGTTAAAAGAAAAAAAAAAAGGAAAACAAAAGCAGAAACCCAAACTCGGTGAATCAAAAGGCCAATATTGGCTCTTTAAACACACCACGTCAATTACAAGCCACGTGTCCTTATGAAGCATCTTCACCGCAACCTCTTCTAATCTCCAGATTCTCCATTTTCTGATTTTCTCCCCCCATATATATATTTTTAAAGTTTATTTTAGTACACTCAGCTCAATCCTTTAGCAATAAAGAAACTTGAAAACCTGAAGTGAAGAGAGAGAAAGAGAATCGAATGTCTCCTTCAATGGTGGAGCTAGCGTCTGATGATGATCAACAACGCCAACAACAACAACAACAATGGATCAGCACCACAGCTGATCCGACGGTTGGGGAGCTCTCACAGTTCATCTCAGATGATCATATTTTCCTCACAGCTGCTATTTCTCTCAAAAACCAGGTATTTTACTTATTTTATTTATTTTTTCTCCGTAAAATTGTAAAAGAACAAACTCAACCAAAAGCGATATCGTAAACCCCGTTCCGGGCACGTTAGCTGACGGTGGTGGTTGATGCAGGTGGTGGAGATGACGTGGAAGGAGGAGGAGGAGGAGAGAGAGAGCATAGGAAGCATGGACCCCACAGTTTACTCGGGTTTGATGGGGACTGCTTTTACTTGCTTGCGGTCGTATGAGGCCACCGGTTGTCAACAGGATTTGCTATTGTCTGCTGATATCGTCCGTGCCTGTGCTGCCTTTGCTCATACCACAAGGTTTTTACTTTTTATGTCCCGCCTAACTTTACCTTTCTCTGTTTAAATTCATTTTTGTTCATATTTGAATAAAGTAACAAACGGATGTTAACTAGCTAGCGAAAAGGCATTAAAAGTAGTACTTCATCCATTTTGCTAAAATTTTAGACGCTTGGCAAAATTAATACAGTAAGTTTCTTTTAGTCCTAAACTTTCAAAATATCCTTATATACTTGGTGATTATGCAACTAAATGAAAGAGCGAGTGGATAATTTAGACATTTCACTCAAAACACCTTACTATTTTAGGCCATTATCAAGATTTTAGTGGAATGTTAAAAATAGACGATGTCAAAATTTTAGCTTAACGGAGGGAGTATATATTTGGACGACCCAAAAATTCATATGCATCAACTTTTTTTTTTTTTTTTTTGGGTTACGTTTGACCATGATTATGACTACTTTGTTTTTTATGGAAGTAAAAAAAGGCTAGTAGCTCGCATTACATGAGAAAAAAAAAATATATATACCCTACTACTTTGTTTTCGCAGGTAATAATTTTTGGGGTTAGACTTCATTAATTTTGACCATTTACAAAATAGATTCTTATATTAATTTTATAATATGATATCATTATTAATGGATTCATGAGTATCATTTTATGATTATTATTACATGGTAAATGTGCCTTGACAATGCAAGGGAGTGAATTTTGCTTTTTTCTTAGAGGAGGTAACTGGTCCCATAACAAGCATAAATAAATTACACTTGTAGAACGGGAATTTGGCACCTAGATGGCATAAATATATGTGGAGAGAGGATTTTATGTAAAGTAATTTTTTAGCCAATGGATGGAAGTTTTAGTTTTAATTTTTTTTCTTTTGATTTGTCTTAAAGATAATGAGCAAAGAAATGCATTTATTTAGTGACACATATAGTCCATTCCTTGATCCACTTTATGGCTATTGTTAGAGCTGTAGCTATAATAGCAGTACAAGTATAGGAACTTATAACGCATATTGTCATAAATCTGTGGTCCTAATCAATCATGCAACGATATACAAGACAACTAATCTCCGATACGGTTGATATTTTAGGGGTTTTATGTTGTTTTAAGGAGTATTTCGGTATTTCGGGACTTGCCCTTCATTTGCACCAAAAAAAAAAAATGGAGCATTTTGGTGGAATAAGTTGACAAATTAAGTGTTTGTCGGACTTGATTGGGACCATGAAAGTGGTCTTAGACAACAAAATAATTTTTCGGGATAATATTATGGTAGGCCAAGACAAGTACAATAATTCAATCCTTAAGTATATGATTTCCTTTCTTATTCTCTTGATATATAAACACGTTTTTATGAGAGAGTGTCTTATGTCTATCTGCTAGCTTGATGTAGTTTTATGTACGGGACATTGTTATGCAGGCATGTGACGTTTCTGAGCGGTAGAGGAGGGATTTACGCACTTGGTGCTGTCATCGCCAACTATATAGGGGACGATCGAAACCGAGGCCACTTTCTGGATAAGTTTCTTGAGGTACATTTCTTCATCAGTGCCACAATAGGATTCACATGGAAATTTGTTCTGTTGTTTTCCTTCCCTTCTTTTGTCTTTGACAAATGACAATGACTACCAGGAAAATAATCTGTTTGTATTTCACAATTTTTTGTTTTTATGACGGTGCTTAAATGATTGCTTTGCTATAAACTGTTTCCATCTAGACAATTGAAGGTGCTGACAAATTGACAATCATGCATTATTAAGAGAGTCCTTTTCAATTTTGTTAAATAGCTTGCGCTGAATGTACTAAATGGGGTCTGAATGAATTATAACATAGTATAAGGAAAAAATAATAGCACTTAAATGAATCTAGTGCTATAATCAGTATGGAACTATGGCAATTATCAGGTCTAAATTAATCGAATTTTGCTGAGAATTGAGGATTAGATTCTTAGATGGAAAATAGTCAATATGCATTAGCTCTTTGTTTGAAGTTAAGTAGTAAATGACAGATATAGTAATTATCTTCTTAGTCTGTGTCTAGTCTTAAGTAGTAATTGACAGATACTAGTTGGGGCAATTGCTAAAGCCATGATGGTATTGGAAAATCTCAACCTAACTCCTCACATAATTAAGTAGTCACATCATTAATTCAATTTCTGGATGGATTAGATTAGCATAATTTCTGTTATGTATCATGATTTCAGGTGGCACATGAAAAGGCTCTTCCTGTAGGACCAGAAGAAGGGGGGTTCGGAATGTCATACGATCTCCTCTGTGGAAGGGCAGGGTTCTTATGGGCGGCTTTGTTCGTGAAGAGCTACTTAGGAGAAGATACGGTGCCAAATGAGCTTCTTATGCCAGTGGTGGAAGCTATCTTGGCAGGTGGTAGAGCAGGGGCCTCGGACAATCCATCTTGTCCGTTGATGTACAGATGGCACGGGACTAGGTACTGGGGCGCACCCCATGGCCTCGCTGGGATTCTGCATGTTCTGCTTCACTTCCCTCTCGTGGAAGAGGATGCTGAGGATGTCAAGACAACTTTGAGGTACATGATGAGCAAAAGGTTCCCAAATAGCGGGAACTACCCATCGAGTGAAGGGAACCCTAGGGACACGTTGGTCCAGTGGTCTCATGGTGCTACTGGCATGGCTATCACCTTGTGCAAGGCATCACAGGTTTGTAGCCATTTCAAAATTGTATTGCAAGTCCTGATTTAACTTGTCTGCATTTACCATATATTGCTTCATTTTATGTTTCTTTGAGATTTGTACAATCCTAGAAAGGGATGCATGGTAAGAGCTACTTGTAGATATGAGATTTGCATTATGTGATGTGTCAAAAACCATTCTATGTGCTTGTTGTCATAATAACTTATTGTTAGGTGCATACAAGTTTGTTGTCTTACACTAAAAGGTTAGACATAAGTTCTGTCAACAAAGTACTTAGTGAGCCGCCCCATCCAATACTTGTTGGTTTTGGAGTGGAACCCCGCTACATGCATGTGTTTAATGTAGGACATTAGGCTTATCATTTTCCAAATTTGCAACCTGGAGTATAATGCATGGTTGGAGC
Organism: Mesembryanthemum crystallinum; assembly: GCA_030267885.1. Lineage (NCBI taxonomy): Eukaryota > Viridiplantae > Streptophyta > Magnoliopsida > Caryophyllales > Aizoaceae > Mesembryanthemum > Mesembryanthemum crystallinum. The sequence continues at coordinate 6,727 of BSSO01004081.1, forward strand.
AAATGAAACATATCAAATATTGGTTTTGTGCAGGTTTTCCCTAACGAAAGAGAGTTCCGCGATGGAGCTATAGAAGCAGGGGAAGTGGTATGGAAGAGTGGGCTGGTGAAGAAAGTGGGACTTGCAGATGGTGTATCTGGAAATGCTTATGCTTTCCTTTCCCTCTATAGATTGACAAGAGACACCGAATATGTAGAGCGAGCCAAGGCGTTTGCGAGTTTCTTGTACCATGACGCAAGTGAGCTGGTAAATGAAGGGAATGATCACGAGGCGGATCATGCTTACTCCCTTTTTCTAGGACTTGCAGGAACCGCATGTCTCTTCTTTGATCTTCTATGCCCGGAAAGATCAAAATTTCCGGGCTATGAGGTTTGAGTTTCCGAGGTGTTTGGTCTGTTCCAAGTCTGATAGATGTTTTTTGCATAGCATTTCAAATGGAAGTTTGTGCTACCAAGAGCTTTTCTCTATGTTATTAGCATAATGGGATGAAGACAGAGCAGGAAACAGAGGATTGATATGATCATTCCTGAAACTTGTACATAGTAGAGTATAATTCTGTGTAGTTGCTTTGCAGTTTGAAAGTTGTTTTGTTTGCGAGTTTGTTAAGCCAGGTTATGGTTGACTGTATAAGCAACTGGTCAGAAGATCAATGTTATAGGTTTGGTGATGAAGATTTTGGATCACCACAACTATCATGTCTATCAAGAAACGAATAAAAATTAGTTGGAAGTAAAGAAAAAGAAACTAGAGGGTGTACATCTACAATTAAATATTTGATTTTCGTACTTGAATTTTTTTTATCCACAACTATAAATTTAGGCTTTGTTCTTTTTATGTTGTTTTTGTTGATACTTATTGTTGATTATTTATTTTTTGTTGATTTTACTTATTTTTTCGTTGATTTTTGTTGATTCGCTAGATTCGACAGAGAGCGACTTTGTTGATTTTTGTTGATTTTACTGATTTTTGTTGATTTTTGTTGATTTTTGCTGAAATCAACAAAAATAAGTTGAAGAGAAAAAAGCCTTACTTATGGGGTGCATGTTGACAGTTGGATATCGAAGCGAGGTACCAAAGACTTGATAGGTGAATAACTCCGTATTATCTTTATTTGAAAATGCACTCTCTAGTTCTTTTTTTCCCTTGGTCTCTATATTATTAAACACTATTATTCTAGATACAATGAACATTTCGAAAACTTTAAATAAAAACCAAAATTCCAAAACAAATTCCTCAAACGCAACATAACACTTTTTGTGTAGCATGGTTAATTGTTTGAGTTTGTGACGAAACAATTACTCTAACTTGCAATGTGTTGACAAGTACCTGATTTACTGCCAACTAACTTTTGAATAGAACCTTAATCATTGAGCGTAGTTTAATTGAGCTTCTTCCATTTTCTCCCACAATTTTCAGACTCTTCCAAATTAGACATTTCATATACATTGCTTTATAAACTGCCTAACCAAACAAGGCATAAGAAGGGTATTGCGAGCAAATTTCAAGCCAGACCATGTGTTATAAAGCTTCTAGTTGAAGTGTGTGGTTCTGAAGCCCTTGAAAGATATTCGATTGCCATTTCCACCTAAAAAGATCTTAATTGTTGAGCATTTTAGGTAGGGCATACTATAATGGCAAAGGATATGGCCTACCATTTCCAGAATCAAGCGCATAAAGCCCAGCATGCACATGTCATCAGCCAACCACTAGCATCTCTTGCCACTCCACCCAGAAGCATGCTGACTATGATCGGGAAAGGGACCATTGCAGTGTTGTGAGTTGGAGTACATCTTTTTAGAGTTTAGATATAGGGCTGTAAAAATAAGCCAATACACTCGTGAGCGGCTCGTAGACAATTAAGTCAAAGCTCGTTTGATAATAGAAGAGTTGAGTATGAGCACCAATTTGATACTCGTTTAATAAACGAGTCGAGTACAAGCATCCCATTACTCGTTAAATTAAGTACTATGCTTATATACTTGAAAACAGGCGGTGTACTCGTGAGCTAGTCGCGAATAAACTTGTTCAAAGTTTGGTCAAAGCTCGCTCGACAATAAATGAGCCGGGTACGACCACTAACTTGATACTCATTTAATAAACGAGTCGAGTATGAGCACATCAATACTCGATTCGGCTCGGCTCGGCTCGTTTGCAGAATCAAATCCTCCTCACAGTACTTGGATAGGAGAGGTCGTTCTTTGTTTAATTTGACAGAAAAGGAAACCGTATGCATTTATTTCAATTTAACAACTTACAATTCTCTCAATTTAATACTCATTCAATTCAGTTCAATAAATTAGTTTCAATTCAAATCGATTTAGTTGAAATGCACACACCATAAGAATCAACCCTTAAACATTGTATAAGTTGTAATCTCCACACCACTTAAGCTACTGGTTATTGTCTTATTAATACTAAAACATACTCTATATTATCGTTATCATCCATTCCAAAGTTTCCTGTCATTTTGCCACAATGATTAATACTGATATGTGGCGTCTACCACTTCAACGTACTGCATGATGTTCCATTCTAACGGAATTACTACAATTTGAGACTAACGGCTACAAAATCTACCCAGTTTTGCTATCATGACTATTCATGGCCAGTTGGCCATTACTAGCCATCTTATATCATCTACCAATAACTTCTTCTTTTTTCTTTTTTCTGGAACTGGCAACTTACACCAGCTCTCAGAGAAACTCTAGCCCAAAACTATAAGATGTCGGGGTATCCTCTTATATGGTAGATAGAGAAAATGAGTTGTCCCAAATTTTACCCTGATAAGGGGATACCCCAACTCTTGTAAAAACTCCAGCCTAACCCCAACTCTTGTAAAAACTCCAGCCTAAGGCTGTAAGATGGACCAAATCCAATCACAAAAAATTCCCCTGCATGTGGCGAACCCTCAACCTTAAAGTTGGGATAAAGGAGCTCCCACAACTTGCAACTCCTATTTCTTATCTAGCAATAACTATAGACATGCTATCTTCCCTTGAATACATAGGAGATTGAATAATTGACATACTTTCCATCAAAAGTAACTACTCTATAATGCTTCTGCAACTTGGGCTTATTTCAAACTCTATAAAAGTTTATTCCATCTTGATTTGGGCTCTTTCACAATTAACTAAGGCTCATTCATCATTATGATAACCTGTAAGTCAGGCAGCCAGGCAAGATTTTCTTCCATATCTCTAACTTTCTTCACTTTCTTATCCTTTAAGAACTTCTAAGAAACTAGAATGTACTAGAAATATGAGTTCTATTTTAAAGTTTCTATTTCTAAGCCCATTTTGATTTCGTCGAAACTTAAAATGATGAAGAAAAAGAAAGGGATCGGATGAAAAATTTATAAAGGAGAAACTCGTCATTCTAAAAAAAACACGTCAAACAGTATAGGTTACTCTCTTTCTTTTCCTAATTGACAATTTGACATGCCTAGTAGACTAGCTACTAATTACGACAATTTCATCAAAGTTGGGCGGTTGGGCAAGTTGTGTACAATCATTGTAAAGGTAAGCAGTATGATGTAGAGTATGTATCAGTATCACTACTAAGTACTAACATGGGTAAAGTTGTGAGGTCGGTTGGGATTTAGCAAAAAAGTTAACCCCTCGAGGTAAACGAGCATTTAATTTATGTACTCACAATAGAGGTAGAGGACCATTCCTTTCTACTAGTACTACTACTAAACTACAATTCCACTTGCCAAATTGTGTTTTTTTTTTTTTTTTTTTTTTTTTTTTCCCTATGACGTGAAGGAATTGCAATTCCTATCCTTCGTCCACTTCTTGACGTTTTATTATGCATTCCGTACACATGTTAGTTAATAGTGACTTCGCAATTTGCACCTCTACTACTACAATCACGCCAGCTCCACTATCTCTCTCCAAACTTCTCTAATTTCTGTTGATTACTTTATTTTTATTTTTTTTTATATATATTTTGGTTGCAAATTTAAGGAACCTTCATTGTTGAAGAAATTCCTACCTCTCTTGAGCACTCATTTTTATGGCAGAACAACACAATCTCACAAATTGCACCAATTATTATTTACTAGTAGTCTAGTACCATTGAATTTTTCCAAATGTGATTTTTTGTGCATAAGAAGGCTATAACCATCTCAATCATCTTCTACCTACCTAGCTTGTGAGGTCAAATTCAAAAACCTCCATGTAACTTTTGGAAAATGTTACAAAGCTTCATCTTCGTGGTAAGTTGCTCGATCCAAGCAACACTCGTTCTTGAGCAAAAACCCCACTCACATCTTCAAAATTAAGGAACTTGATCGAATCTCTTAACTAAAAGACTCGTTTGTCATAAAAGATCAGACTTCCTTTCAAATATGCTAGATTCAAAAAAAAAAAAAAAAAAAAAAATCTTAAAATATGAAAAAATTTAATTTAAAAACAATACAACTTCCAAAAGCAATAACTTTCTAAAACTGATACTTGCGCTGCAATACTTGATCATTTGGATGTGCCACCAATCAAAATCTTATACAGTCGTGGTGAGGAACAAGATTTGACTATGTTCCCCTATACATTAGTTGTTGATATTGCAATGGCCCAGGCCCTTTTACCATTTCTTCTACATTTTATACTTTTTGATCTCCTTTGGAATATCTTCTAATACACCTTTAAATGTGTCAAATAATGTTCTAAACCATCAAAAATCTAAATAAACGAAGATTTCTCTTCCACAATTTTTCTGCTAATGCTATGATATTTCACGAAAAAACCCAAATCCAATACCATAGCCATTAGGACTATTACCTTCATTTTGATGCCAACTCCCAATAAACTTTGTTAAAGTGGTGGGTCGGGTTTTGTCCTTTAGATGTTGAGATTTATTCTTATACAGTATGTCCTTTTAAAAACATTCGATACATTCGTTGAATTAGATCACATGTTCAATTAATCTGAATGAAGACACTACTTCATGTTAAACATTTTATTACTTAATGTATCGTCCTCATACAAGCACGAGTTACTGATATTCCACTAATAAATTGAAGGGATACATGCATGTACCTTTTGGCAAACAGGGCAAATCATGCAAATGCAAATGAAATTCCCTCTAGTTGATGTGAAATTCATAATTACTCTACTAAATACCCTCCCTCTAGGCTAGGGTTGAATTCACGGCCGTCCTTTAGTGTATCGACATAATAACACACTAACTCACCAGTCACCACCTTCTCTATCAGCATCAGCATCATCATCATCATCGATCATCGTCATAACTCATAACATAGGCAGCAACAACAACCCAACTTGTCATCCGCTAATTTATTTGTTAAAGTGTCAAAGAAACACCTATCGATGGAGCAAGACAGCACAAGGAAGAAGAATACCAATAACACAATTAATAACTAAAAAACAACACTAATATCTAATCTCTAATAATAATAATATCTGTGTGTATATATATATATATATATATATATATATATATATATTGCCTATACAATATATATGTATGCGAGTTGCCCAACAACAGCGAGTACACGTCACCGCAACACCCTGGAGCGTAGACTGGGCGGCACTGCCGAGCTCATCCCATCCTACCAACCTCTAATATCTCGCCACGTGTCATCCTCTCTAACTTCTCACTTCTTTCCCTCTCTTTCATTTCATTTTTTTTATATTCCCAAAAATACCCCCGTCTTTTCAACAAAATCAACATCCTTCAATATAAGAAGAAGTATGATCAATGATGTAGGAGACACCTCCACAATAAAAAGGCCAGAAAGAATATATATTCATCTTCTCATTCTGGGTATGATCATTGCATAATATACTACTCACTACTCACTACCTTGTTGGTCAAAGGAGATAGGAAGATACAGATTTTGATTGAATATATTGAAGTTTTCTGATATCAAGTTGGAAATATAAACAAGGGGGAAAAGAAATGGAGAGATATGAGATAATAAAGGATATAGGGTCTGGGAATTTTGGTGTTGCCAAGCTTGTTCGAGACAAATGGAGCGGCGAGTTCTTCGCTGTCAAGTATATTGAGCGAGGACAAAAGGTCTTCTAATATCTCTTTCTATCAACCCTGATGATCTTCTCTGTTTTTTTTTTTTTACTAGAGTTGCTCAAACTTTGTGTTACTACTAGTATGTCACAGTTCTAATTTATCTGTGTTTTGTTGATTCAGATTGATGAGCATGCTCAAAGAGAGATCATTAATCACAGATCATTGAAGCATCCCAATATAATCAGGTTCAAAGAGGTAACCTTACCATGTCCGGCCTTTGAAAATTTCAACTGTACTTTCTGATTTGGTCAACTTGGCTTCCTTCTAGTTTTCATATGCAGACTACCCTTTTCTGGTCATGTCCTTGGCATGCACATTTGTTGTCAATTTAAGAGCCCAACCATGATTTCATTAACTACTAGTAGTTAAAGATTGATTTAAGTCATAAATTTCCTGTTCAAGTTAAGCAAGAATTTGCCAAAGTTAGGATTTAGGAGTTCATATTAGTTAAGTACTTTATTGTTGCTTATAGAGAGTCTTGGGGAAATTTTGGCGTGCAGGTCTTGCTCACCCCAACTCATTTGGCAATAGTCATGGAATATGCTGCAGGCGGGGAGCTTTTCGAAAGAATTTGCACAGCTGGAAGATTCAGTGAAGACGAGGTAGTTCGTTATGAATTGACATCCATTTCAAATTGCTTGATTTTTGCTTTTCTAAGAAGTACTAGCACTTTTAGTTCAATTCAGTCTAGTGCAGCTCGGTTTTCAAATTGCTAAGCTTCAGAATTTTCTGCAATGATTTCAGGCTAGGTATTATTTCCAGCAACTGATATCAGGAGTCAATTACTGCCATTCCATGGTACACATAATCATATTTATACTCTTAATTCTTCTTTTCCTATATTTTGGATACATGTCCCAGTGAATTTCTGCAGCTTATGATCATTTTTTTTTTTTTATGGATGCAGCAAATTTGTCATAGAGACCTTAAGCTGGAAAACACACTCTTAGATGGAAGCTCAGCATCACGTCTCAAAATTTGCGACTTTGGCTATTCCAAGGCAACCACCTATGACTTATCTTTTTCTGTGAATTTGATTCTGATCCATTAACATTTTCTTGAACTGAATTGATGCAACAGTCAGCTGTTTTCCACTCACAACCCAAATCAACAGTGGGCACACCGGCCTATATTGCCCCGGAGGTCTTATCAAGAAAAGAATACGATGGAAAGGTAGCTGATCTTTGTTCATAGCCTTTAGTTTTGAGTTGAGGAGGACCCATTTTATCATGATTACTTAAGTATCTATCATCCTCAATTGTACCAAAGATTGCAGATGTGTGGTCTTGTGGGGTCACTCTTTATGTAATGCTGGTTGGGGCCTATCCCTTTGAAGATCCTGAGGATCCTCGAAATTTCAGAAAAACTATTGGGGTACGTATATCTATTGTTATGTCATTGATTCTTAGATCATGCTCATTTCGTCGATTCCATATTTATAACTTACTTATTTACTTATGTAACTATTAAATCTTTTTTCTCATTGAGCCTTAGGTTTATGTATCTTGGCATTTCGTATATGACTTAACTTTATAACAACTTGATGTACTGTTATACGTCCTTGTTGGTTATGGCAGAGAATACTCAGCGTACACTACTCAATCCCTGATTATGTCCGAATCTCCCAGGACTGCAATCACCTTCTCTCGCGAATATTTGTGGCTGACCCCGAAAAGGTTAAGATTCAAACTTTTTTAGTGTACATCTTTTTTAAAACAATATGCATTTAAAGACTAAGTTTTGCTAATGTAAAAGCAGAGGATAACCATGGAAGAAATCAAAAAACATTCATGGTTTGTAAAGAGTTTGCCAATGGAGTACATGGACGGGCAAGAGAAGAGCCTGATGAGCGAGGAGGATGTGAAATCCAATCCGTCACAAAGTGAAGAGGAGATATTGGCCATATTACAAGAAGCAAGGAATCCTGGAGTGGGGGGGACCACGCTGACTGGTGGGCTTGGTTTGCTGATGGGCGGCAGCATGGATTTCGATGATAGTGAGCTCGATGCTGACATTGATGATGATGCGGATTTGAGTGATGAATTCGTCTGTGCAATGTGATATGTTTACATCAATGCTAATAATTCCCACAATTGTAGATAAAAAGGGGTATCTTCTTGCTTGTGTAGTTGTGATCGATATTAGTTATGTTTGTGGTGATAAAATATGAATGGTTTCCTAAGGGAGCATTTCATAAATCATACTAATACTGTCCATACTTATTCCCTTTTGGTATTCATGCACTGGTTTAATTTGTGTATGTGCTTGTAGATAAGGGACATTGTGTTGAATTTATGTTCAGTTGTTGATCTCACTAGCTAAGTAGCTAGATAGGCTGAATGGGGCAATTGGTTGTCTTATGATAAATGAACAGCAATGAAGTGGGAATAAAT
>BSSO01004082.1:0-15165 GCA_030267885.1 Mesembryanthemum crystallinum
TGGAGGTCAAAGTTCGACCTCGAAAAACGAAAACGACAGATATAAAAAAACAGAGGGAGTATTTTTTGAGGCAAAATTAAGGGCTTGTTTTTTTTTTAAACATTAAATTTAAGCTCGTATCACACTCACTTGACCCAACTAATGGAAACTTTAGACGGCAAACCATAAAATATGTCATGGATTGGGTAGTTCACAAGTTCGTGGTTAAATTAAAAAAAAAAAACTTTGGGCAATTGAAACACATGGATATCAATTAAAAAATTTCTTTTATTTATTTATTATTTTTATACAAGTACTGTAAATTTTAAAACTTTATTTCTTTTTTTGGGTCAAATCAACATGGAGTGCTTATAAATTTCATGTGGAGGATAGTTTGTAACTCTGTATCCATATTCTACTTGGATGATGCTTTTTCAAAATTTTCTACATGGAGGCGTTTTGTATTTTTCTCCATTCATTATAGGACAAACAATCTTATACTAGTTCACAGACATAAATTTTAAATAGTTGAAAAAATTGTTCTTTTAGTTGACAAAGAATGCCCATAAATTTGAAATTAGATGGAATTGTATATTTCAAAAAGACAATTGCAAACTTGTAAAAGGGGATTGCTTTACGTGACAGGAGAATTACTCTACGTAACCAAATCTTCCAAAAATGCCCTCATCATTTCTCCCGTCCATTTTCTACCCTTAGTTGTTTCTCTCCCCTTTCTCTCTCAAACAACCTATTTCACAACTCAAAAAGAATAAATAAATAAATTACCTAATAAATAAATAAATCAAATCTGTGATGAAGGTGTTCACCGTTGAATGAGGGCGGGCCGGGTGGTTCGGTATGGTGGTTGCGGCTGTGGGAAGCAGGGCTGGGGTCGTCTGGGTTGGGTGGGCCGGGGCGGTCTGGGGGAAGAGAGAGAGATTGGGGTGGTCTATGGGTGGGCTGGCGGTGTTGGTGGGTGAAGATCGAGAGAGATTTGGGTGGTGGTGTTGGCGGGCGGAGGAGAGAGATTGGGATGGTGATGTTGGGCGGGGAAAGAGAGAGATCAGGGGAGGGCAGTGGTGGTGGGCCAGTGGTTGATGGCTGGCGATTGTGTGACGAGGAGGAGAGAGATTGGGNAGGGGCAGGGATAGTCGGCAGAGGATATGGTGGTGGTGGTGGTGGTCGGGGACATCTGTGATGGTCACCGGCGCCGATGGGGGTGACTGGGTGGGGGGAGGCTGGGTTGACAGTTTGGGGGGAGCGGGCTGATTGGTCGAGCAGAGAAGTCAGGGGGAGAGGAGAGAGGAGAGAGAGAAGAGAAGAGGCTGTTCGAAGGGTGTTTTTGGAACTTTTGAGGAAAAAATTGTTACGTTAAGTAATTTGATTGTTACGTTAAGCAATTTCGGTAAAATATATTTTACACATATGAACAAGAGTAGTGAAAGTGGTGAAATTTATGTTAAAAGTGGTGAAACCTATGTTCTTTCAAATGGAAAAGGGGATAGAGTTATAATGGTCAACAAGTTATTGTAGTTAATATTGAACTTAATTAAGTAAGGACATACTCATCAACTAAAAAATATTAACGTTTGTCATATGTAAAATTATGATTCAATGAGTATAAAAGCTGTAAAATGTTCGTTACGTAGAAAATTTGAAATCAAATATCTTTTGTTAAAATTGAAATTTAAATATCCACCATAAAAATTTGAGACGAATTGGTATGTTAATTTTTTTTATTTATGTGAAAAATACCACTTGATTTTTTCCCTCTTTCATGTGCAAGCCAAAGGGACAATATTTTGAGAGTTAGATACTGTAAGTACAATTATCTTCTTATTCTTTCCTTCTTTTTTGGAGGTGGTGGTTTTTTTTTTTTTTCCTTTTTGTGGAGTGAGAGGTAGTGGATAAATATCATATGGCACTACATCAACATCTTCACATGAGCATGTACTTTGCATTTAATGGAGTGGAGAAAGCTTTTGAAGCAAATCACATATTGCAATAATGATTATTAGTACACATAAACTTAGTATACGGCTATCTTATAGATTACTCTATATAAGACTAGTAGTATTTTTGCGAATAATAAGTAATAATACTTTTAAATTGATATTGTTATTTTTTTAAAAATAATAACCGATGTTTTTCAAACAATAAGTAATACTTTAAGACTGAAAATTGATTTATTTGGTCATATCACAAAAACCAATTTATAAGATCATCAATCTTTGATGGTTATTCATATATTGGGGGTGGTGATATGAAGTGTTTTTTCCTACAAAAATAGAAAGATTAATCCCAAAATGTTCAAATAAGGGAAGTCTTGGAGGAAATGTAAGCATTGTTGAAATCGACAAAATCGTGGCAACTACTTACTATATGGTTCTTAGTCACAAGACTAAGGGACACGTTTTAAAAGGTCATTCAGTTGAGCACCATTGACAATGACAATATAATAGATATAGATGTTGGAAACCTATATAGGGGAGAACATATGCACGAGTTGAGATCATGATGTATCAGAAGATTCTGAACAATCTCAAGCACAGTGATGAGGATAAGGATTAGGAAAGACACAAAGTTATAAGCATTGTGCAAACCTCAACAGTTATTATTGTATGAGATGGCCTCATACATGAGGCTGGTACTTAGAAGAAAAAAAGTGGTACATTCGATACTTGGTAAACTACCAAGTACCACCTTTTATTATTTAAAGTATCAGGCCTCATATATAAAGCCGCCTCATAAAAAAATTTGTGAAACCCTAATTACCCCCTAATTTTCTTTTAAAAAAAGGAAAATTGGTTTCTAATAATCCAACCTTTTAGTGAGTTGCAAAAAATAATCCAACCTTTCATATTTGTACAGAATAATCCCACCTTTTACTATAGTTGCATGAGACAGTCTTGGGTGGATGTCGTTACCTTTTGCATTAGATTTTAATGATGTAAAAAGAAATCCAGTTAAAAGAAAAAGAAATAATAGTTAATGCCGTGTCATAAAAATCTAACAGAGAAGGTAATGACGTCCACCCGGGATCGTTTCGTGCAACTATAGTGAAAGGTGGGATTATTTTCTGCAAATATGAAAGGTGAGATTATTTTCTACAACTCACTGAAAGGTTGGATTATTAGAAACCAATTTTCCTAAAAAAAATGGTCATAATTGAAATGAAAATCACCATACTCTATCATCTCAGCATATATGTAATCATAACTATGTCAACCTACACCATCACTCTCTCTACTCCCACCATCTTCGACATCAGCTTCATCTCTGATATCCTATGACTGGACTACAATCCTTAATCTCCTATAATATACTCGCTGCCAAAGGCCTGGAGCCCATATGTTAGATACAATACTATTATTGCCATGCCTAACATTTGATCTCCACAATCTCGTGAGACTGTTTATCAATCTTCGATCTCCAATTTCATGAGATAGTTCTATAATTTGCGACAAAATGTAACTACATCCTTATTAGCCAGAGCTTAAGTCCAGGTTTTGTGGGCCTAGTCAGGCACTTAGGCAAATGATGTATGAGGAGTGATAGTGGTGAGTGGTATCTATGTCAAGAGATTATTGGAGAGAAGATAAAGGAGTAATAGAAGTATCAAAATGAAAGTTAGACCTTTTATGGTAATCAAAATAACACTTTAAACCGTTAAACAATGTAATATGTATGAGCTCGACAATTTAGAATGGGTATGTAACACGATAGCCCGATAACCCAACTTCGAGTCTCAAATGCTCTATTTTTTTGTCAATGTAAAACCGTTATCCACCTATCATAGGTGGGAATACAAGTGAACGGAATGACAGGAGAGACCAAGAGAGAGAACGAACCCATCTCAAAGAAAAAGGCTCAAGAAATACTCCTAAAGAGTCCCAGTCATACCAATAACAGATAAGAAGCTAAGCCAACGGCACACACTCTCTGTGTCTAATATCTTCACTCAAATTGAGTGTCTATCTACATGCCTTGCACTATTCCATGGCTTCTCTCCCTTCAATTGCCTTAAATGGCAATCTCAAGCTTCAAGAACCTGATCTCAGAAGGAATCCCACCCACGATATTAAGGTACCCTTATCATCTCCATTTTTGTTCTCTGCAAACTACTCAATTTACTTCGTTTCATCTGAAAATTGTCAAAAATTGATCCTTTATGCTTGTTTTGATTGCCAAAATCCCAATTCTGTTTGAATTGAGAGCACAATAATGCATATATTCACATTTGTAATTGTGGGTTAGTGAAAATTTAACCCCAAAAATCCCTTCTGCTTTTGATGTCTTGATTTGATGTTTTGGCAAATGGAACATCTTGCATAGAAATGAATAATGATCATCCAAGAATTGATGAAAAACTAGCAATTTTATACTTTGGATTGTGTAATTCCTTGAGCTCAGTGAAAAATTATGGTCAAAGCTTGTTCCTTTGATATCAGAAGTGGAACTACCACAACTAATGTGGGATGTAGAGTTTTATATCTATCTTATTTTGGGTTGCATGTGTGGAATTTCAGAGTCAAAGTGTAAGCTATCCAAATAGCCAAAGCATCACCCATCTTGATGCAACATTTGAGAGAAGTTTCACAGAGGAGTTGTCTACCTTAAATGAAGGCACCCAGGTTGAATCCTCTTTTTATGTTCCCTTGTTGAAAGAATGTATTGGCAAAAAATCGGTGTCGAATGCGCAAATGATCCATGCCCACATTGTAAAAACTGGAACACATGAAGATACATTTGTTATGACTAGCCTTGTCAATGTCTATGCCAAATGTAGGCACATGGAATCTGCCCAGAAGGTGTTTGATCAATTGTCTAGGAGAAATGTTGTTAGTTGGACAGGGCTCATGACAGGATATGTTCATAACTCGCAACCTGAGGTAGCCATCCGGGTTTTCCTAGAAATGTTGGAAGTTGGGGCCTATCCAACGAGTTATACATTTGGGACGTTATTAAGTGCTTGTTCATATATGTTACTTGTCAAGTTAGGGAAACAAATACATGCCTATATAGTTAAATATGGCATAGAATCTGACACGAGTATCGGTAATGCCCTGTGTAGCTTTTACTCTAAAACTGGGAGCTTGTACTCTGCTGTTGATGCATTTCGAAGAACAGAAGAGAAGAATGTGATATCATGGACCGCAGTTATTTCTGCTTGCAGTGACAATGGGGATCCTGCAATGGGTTTAGGGTATTTTACTGAGATGCTTTCGGAGGATGTGGAGCTCAACGAGTTCACATTCACTACCATCTTGAGTTTGTGTTGTAAAGTGCATGCTTTGAATGTAGGGAGACAAATACACTCCTTGAGCGTCAAACTTGGATTCGAAGGAAACCTGCCAATCAAAAACGCCATCATGTACCTATACTTGAAATGTGGATTGATCGAGGAAGCACATAGACTATTTGATGAGATGGAGTCTATCAGCTTGGTGTCATGGAATGCGATGATAGCAGGCCATGCCCAGATGATGGATCTTGCAGAAGATGATATTTCTGCCCATCAAAGTGGAAGTCAGGCCTTGAATATGTACGTAAAGATGAACCGATCAGGCGTTAAACCCGACCTGTTCACCTTGTCAAGTATCTTGAGTGTCTGTAGCGGGCTTGTGGCTTTGGAGCAAGGTGAACAAGCTCATGCTCAGACTATTAAAACTGGGTTTTTTGCAGATGTGATTGTTGGGACTGCCTTGGTTAACATGTACAGTAAATGTGGAAATATTGACAGGGCTAGTAAAGCCTTCACAGAGATGCAAACAAGGACTATGATATCATGGACGTCTATGATTTCAGCTTTTGCACAGCATGGTCAATCTCAACAAGCATTACAGCTATTTGAGGAAATGCGTTTGGCTGGTGAGAAACCCAATAAGGTCACGTTTATCGCTGTACTTTCAGCTTGTAGCCATGCGGGCATGGTCGATGAGGCACTAGGATACTTTGAAATGATGAAGAGAACCTACAAGATTAAGCCAATTATGGAGCATTATGCATGCCTCATAGATATGTATGTACGACTTGGACGTTTAGATGAAGCTTTTGATCTAACCAAGAAAATGGGTTGTGAGCCCAATGATGTTATCTGGTCAATCTTGATCGCAGGCTGTAGAAGTAGAGGAAATGCAGAGTTAGGGTTTCATGCTGCTGAACAACTGCTCAAATTGAAGCCCAAAGACACAGAGACCTATGTTATGTTGTTAAACATGTATCTCTCAGCCGAAAGATGGCAAGATGTTTCAAGAGTTCGAAAAATGATGAAGGATGAAAAGCTTGGTAAGTTGCGGGACTGGAGTTGGTTAAGCATCAAGGATAAAGTTTACTCATTTTCACCACATAACCGATCATATCCTCTTAGAACAGAAGTCGAGAATTACTTGGGAGTGTTGCTTGATGAAGTAAAAAGTAGGGGTTACAAATCCGAAACCCCTCAAGCAAATGATGGGGAGGATGGGGAGCATGACGAGGATGAAGGGGGAGGAGCGATGTCTTCATCAACTCTTCATCACAGTGAAAAGTTAGCCATTGCATTCGGGTTGTTGCAAACACAAAAAATTGCCCCCATACGAGTTGTTAAGAGTATGTGCATGTGCAGGGACTGTCATACATTCATCAAGCTCGTTTCTGAAATGACTGATAGGGAAATTATAGTTCGTGACAGTAAGCGGCTTCACAGATTTGTCAATGGACATTGTTCTTGTGCAGATTTTAGCAATCTTCTATAAATCAACTTCATTCTGCCTGATCAATCATACAATTTTGCCTTCTTTCAACATTTGATTAATGCAGAGATCTAGTAGGGTGTCTAACTTCCCTACCTTCGTTTTCGGCATCCCGTCTTTTTCTTCCCTCTTCTAGATTTTTTCCTATTTCTCAGAGAAATCTGTAGATAGATCTGTTTATTTGTGAATTATGTACCCCTTTTCTTCATCAAGTTTCTGTAATTTGTACCATCTGTATGATAAATGTGTACAAATTTCTACTAATAAAATACTGCTATCATTTTCTTCACTTGCAAAATTGCAATTGCGTAGTTTCGAGGCCCTTGCATGGTCAAGACTCAAGACTTGGAGTTTCTTTGTACACTCACATTTTTACTGCGACCAATTCGCCAAAGACTTGCTTCTGATGCCATAACAGAATTGTGGTTTCTTTGCATGGTTAATAGTTTCTACCTCTGAAGCACGGACACCTTGGATAGGTGCCATGTCGCATATCAAGACACTCGGACACAACACGCACCGACACTCGGACATGACACCTATTAGACTATTTTTCTTCTATAAATGATGCTTTCCCATGTCTGTGTCGTGTCCGTGTCAATGGCCATATTCATGTCCATGCAACCTAGATTTCTACTTTCTTTATCACACTCAAAAGTTATCGTGACCATTTCAACTAAGAGCTAACTTGGTACTATAACTCGTCACGTTACAGTTATACTACTTAAAATTATTTCCACTTGTAAAAGTAATGTCATGGCAACTGTATAACAAACACTTATAGGAATAGAGTAGAGGACCCTTAGCACAGTTCAAAATTGATGTCAATTCACTAAGTAACACTCCCTCCGCAACACCCCTGCCCCCCAATCAAAGGAAACGGAGGTTAGACTAGTTAATTTCATCGTTATCATGTTACAACTAGTTCAATTCAATTTAATTTATTTTGCAACTTAATTTTTAGGAAAGCCAACAAAATTTCGAAATAAACATCCAGTTCCATTCTCTATTCACTTCTAGTACTACAGCATTGTCAGCAAGTGCTTTGCACCTAAAGTTCATGTATTTAACCTAGTAAAATCATCAAGAATCAAAGAAACGTTGCCTGATACAAAGCCACACAGAATAACCATACTATGATCAAGGCCATAACATGAAAACAAAGGGTGGACACCTGATCTTTGAAGACAAAGCAAAGAGGTTTTGTTTTTTGTTTTTTTCTTAGATACAACATTCAAGTTGATGAAATAATGATTACATTTTGATTTTACTAATGATTGAATGAATAGACAACATCAATAACGTATACATATATATGAATACACATATATGACTTATATACCATATTACACTCTTTGATCCTCTTGAAATCATGCCTACAACTGCTGGTGAAGTGATGCGTTTTTAAATATATCATTTAACTCTTAGAAGCCTCGGCATCTGTCTGAGATTTCGCTGACTGGTTTTGCTGAGTCTCCTCGCTCTGCTGCTTTGGCTGCTGCTGTTTTTGGTTGTTCTGCTGCTGCTGCTGCAGCTGCAAGTGATACATGTACTGAGAAGGCTGCATCTGATACATGTGGCTATTTGCCATGAACTGCTGCTGGGACGGGCCACTGGGCGGGGCCTCCCCTCTGAGCTCAGCAGTTACAAGCTTCAAACGCTGGACTTCTGTAGTAAGTGCCTCGTTCAGAGCTGTAATGTCAAGCAAATATAAGCTTGAGCTCACATGCAAATGTTCATGGAGCATGAATATCTAACAGATGATTCACACCATACAAGGCCACATACCAGTCACCCCCACCTCATCACAGAAAGTAAATATAAATTTTAAAAAACTACGGAGACAGCAAAACATGTTTCACCAATATATAACAGCAAGTAGTATTAGTAGTAGTAGCAGTAGCAGCAGTAGCAAACACAATGAAAACATGCTATCAAACAAGAAGTGCAAAAGGGCAAGTTACAAGATAAATGGAGTGTAGTAAAGCAAGCAAATGCGAGGACAAGATGATAAAGGAGGTCAGGGTAAAAAAGGCTATAATAATGATTCCTTTGGTTGCTACACAAGTCTTAGAGTGCCAGGAGTCCCTATAAAGGGCCATTGTCCTAGATGACTTTTAGGTGGGCTATATCATCTCGATCACTTCCCAATTGTCCCAAGTCTCTACCTCTTGTAACCTCTCAAAATGATCCATTGATATCTCCTTGCTAAAGCATCAAATTGTGTTGTGTCATTACCACATTTACTCTGTATCACTTCATTTTTAATTCTATTTTTCATACTTCCTGGTGTAGCCACACATCCAACAAAGCATCTCATCTCAAACACCATCAGCTTGTGACATTGAAGTATTGAACTTGCTTCATAGGTCAACACTTACATTATAAAGAAAGAGTTTTCTTGGTATAAGTTTATCTCACAAAATCTGATAAGAAAGAGTCATTGGATATTCATACAGCAGCGGATGCAACTTCTAGAAAGACGGGAACAAACTGATCATCCCCGCTCAACCACGAACTTGGAAATCCTAGCTGCATGGCCTTTTCCCTTTGGGGACACCAGGGGGTATGGTTGTGGGCATTAGAATTAACTATGATAAGCATAAATCAAGTGAGATATTTCCACAGCTGGACAGAAAGCTGAGAACTCCGAACGAGTTTACTGATTCTTGAGAGAAGAATGTTTGGCATCAAAAGGAAGTCCAGATCTACCTAGGATCTGTTACACATCATAGTCATGTGAAATATTTGGTTAAAAAGAAGAGGATGAATAACTCTTTGCCATAGTTTGGTGAATTTGGTTAAGCTAGGATTTTAAGGATGCTATAAATTATATATAAGATATAAGAAGTGTGGTTTTCAGGCCCTGCTTAGTCTTAATTATCAAGGTAGCTGAACCTTTCAGACTTATTAGTCTTACTGTTATAGGAAATTGCCAAACTTTGTTGCATTGAAGTGAGGACATCTTGTCATCCAGAGCAGTAATTGTGCTACTTGTCCCATTCCAATGCAAATAGCCTTTTATCAATAATATATGAGGACAATGATAGTGGGACAAACTGAAATAGAAAGTAGGATAATCATGTTACACCATAGAAAGTAATATCTCGCACTTGTTGAGGTGAATCAATTCATTGAATCAATATAAGGTTTGATGCCAACATCTAGAGTAGTCTCACAGTTTCATATCAAAATTAGGTTTTAAAGCTAACAGGGTACCTTAATTCGTGAATTTAATAGCACCCCACTTCCCTCTATTTGTCTACTTCCATATTCTAGAATATATGTGCTATAGTCTAAAAAAGTGGCCAGCATGAACGATCAAGGGTTATATTAACAGGCTAAACTCAAATGGGAGTTACTGATTTTGTTCAGCATAGCTTGGAATGGTGCATTCAAATGAAATGCATCATTCAGATTTCAGAACAAGTTTTGGCAGGTAAACTCTGACTTTCCAACAACATGAGTACTATTTTTCAAAAGAAGCCTCTCATTCAAAAACCAAGTTGACATTTCAAAAGAAGCCTCTCATTCAAAAACCAAGATGACATAATTTCCTGGTACAATTACAACACCAACCCAACACAGTGCAGATCCCGCCATTGACGACGTCGAATCCATGAATTCAAGAGGTGCAAAAAAGTGTTTATATACATAACCTTGAAAGAGGAGACACTTAGAGTGGAGTTCACGGAATGACAAAATGGAAGATTATGGCATAAATTAATGCACTAAGTAATCATTGCAATAATCATTCTAAACCACAATTTCAACAGCCACTGCCAGTTTTGAATGACCTATCAACTGAAATCACAATAAAAATATGTGGTATCTTGAGGAGAATACCCTCACCCCTTACCAACCAAAGACACTGGAAACGGCATAAATGCACAAGGTTGGAGTAAAGCATGTAAATTATGATCAGAAGTCAATGCATGATAGAATAGGAGTGGTTGGGTTTGGGGAGGAGGACTAAAGAAGGCGCGCGCCCGGGGGGGGGGATAACAGAAAACATACCATCCCTCAGCTGGGCCTGTTGCTCCATGGCTTGAAGACGGAATCGCAACTCACTGTTTTGATTATTAAGCCCAACAGAATCTCTCTGAAACAGAATTCATTCATTAGGTTAGGTGATGAGATTGATCCAAAAACAATAGTCAACAACAAACAACATTCACCAAAAGGAAGTGAAATTAAAAGATACCTGAAGAAGTGTAAGCTGAGCTGACAGTGTAGTAGCTTCTGTTTGTAGTGTTTGCACCTTGTGCTCCAATTCTGAAATGTATCTTAACTTTCGTTCCTTCGAACGAGCAGCCGATTGGCGATTAGCCAATATCCTGAAACAACATCAAATATACAAAGTAAGACATCTAAAGATCTGCAACACACTACTAGTTTGCAAACTATAGCTTCAAGATTTTTAAGTTCAGGACCTTTTCGCCCGTTTGGGGTCTGCCATTGCAATCTCAGCTAATTTCTCATTCGTCATAATCTTTTTCAGCTCTACTGGACTAAATTCACCATTCCCAAACTCTAAACTGAAATTATTAGTGTTTCCATCCAATGAGTCGCTAGGCGAGTGCTGAGCTGACCGATTACCAGGAGATGGTGGAACCCTGGGCGACTCTTCACTGAAATTCAAATTTCCCATAAAACTATCCATAGAGAGGCTTCTGAAGTGGCGGCCACTAGGGGCAATATCTCCAGGAGCACTCCTTTTGCCCCCCTCTCTTTTTTCAGTTGAGATACTTGAAGTTGCCCCATGAATACCATGAGAATTTCCAGCACTGCTGCTTTCTACTTCATTCTCACTGCTTTCGTTAGTCCTTGTACCACTCGCCCTGCTATCCATATCCTTGTCGTCCACACTAGACGAATTCAACGCATCAAGATTGTCCAAATTCATGTATGCTGAGAACAAATCATCAACAACTTCACCCTCATATTTCCTCTCACCAGCTCCTTCTGCACCAGCATTGCCACTTCCAATAAAGTCAGCTTCTCGTTTCAGCATCAGCTGCGCCGGTTTATCCTTATCAGCGTTCCCCTGACGTCCAGGGGCCATAGAAGGTGGCTGCATAATCGAACTGAATCCCAAAGGAATATCACTGCTAGACCGCCTATGCCCTCTACGCGGTGGCAGTCCCTCATTCAGATGAACTGTGCTCCCTCCACTAAAAGGAGCTGGAACTGAACAACCATGTGAATTGCCCGCTGCTCTCCCCTCCATAGGAAGATCATTCACAACTCGATCAGAACCCGAAGTCTGAGGGGATTCCCTAAAAGTCGAGGGGCTCAACGGGGGCAAGTGATCGAACGAGAAGAACGAGGGTTGTGACAACGACCTCGAATGGGACGACCCCATAGCGAAATTCTGAGTGCCCACTTGCTGGGATTGGGAACCCATTTTAGGCACCCCAAATGGAGAGTGCGGCCCAGCTGGTGGGAAATGTGGGTGTGATGGGGGTATACCAGCAGGTCTCTTACTACTAGTATTATTCCCCTCAACACTCAAATTCTGCATTTGGCCATTAATACACATCTGTTGATTGCTTTGTTTCTGAACAGAGGAAGAACAATTCCCAAATGAGGACTGAATTCTTTGCATAACCCCAGTTTCATCACTACCCTCCATTTTTTCCAAAGGCAGCAAATTGAATTATTAAATGATAAATCCCACGAGATCAAGAAGAACCCTAATTTCTTAAACTCAAACCAATTCCCGCCACAGTTGAAGAACAAGTTCCAAAAAACCCAAAACAATGATCTAAACACCAAATCAGCAAAATTCAAAAACCCTAGCTAGCAGCAGAGTTCAGTGATTGATCATCAACACAACAGCGATGAGAGCAGAGCAAGAAGAAAACACTTACTAAAGAAGAAGATTCTGGAAGTTGCGTTGATGGTGGAGGTTGAGGAGAGAGAAACAATGGCGAATATGAAGGCTTCATTGGAGATAATTTGTGAGGAAGAAAAGAAGAGGAAGCTTCGCTCAGACAACTGCGAGCGATTTCCGCATTTTCTCTCTCCTCAGATATTTGATTTTTTTTTTAATGGGGTGATGTTTATCTGAGTATTTGTTGTGTATGTGATAGTGATAGTGATGTGATGAGGGAAGAGGAATTTAATTGGGTAGTATTACATGTGAGTTTGGTGCAAATGTCAATTTCAATTCAGACGCGTTTTTGACTTTTGACTCTCTGCTACAATGCCTGCCCAGTAAATGTACTACTGTAGTAGTAATCTAATCACCGCTCTTTTTGCTTTACTACTACTGTCCGAATAGTTATTACGCGGTAAGTTGGTGCCGCTAGGGTGTGTTCACTTCGCCATTTAAAACTTTATTTCAGATTGTTCAGTTTTATTTAGTTTAATTTAGACTCAGGGTGTATTTAGTTCGTTTGAAAGTACTTAAATTGGACTGAATGACCTGAATTGGACTGAACGATCTAAACTGAATTGAATGAAATGTGTATCGCCTGAACTGAAAGTCCTGAACTGAACTGAACGACTTGAATTGAACTGAACGACACAAAATGGGATTGGGTACGGTGAAATGAACACACCCGCATTTCAGGTATTTTCAGGCGAATTGAACGCACCTTAAGGAGAACGGAGCACCTATTCATACAAACTATGGTTAGTTTAATTTATTTTTTTGTGTGTGGCTCACCCGCTAATATGAAAAGTAATTAAAAAAAACTGTAAAATACACACAAAATACAACACCTTTTATAAAATATGCCTATGAAAATGACATTAAATGGAGCAAAAGAAATGCAACACATAATTTATCAAACCAGGGAATAGATAAATAAAATGTATTGTAAGAACCATCATGTCAATTCACTGCATGAATCAATGGTCATGATCTTTTTCTTTACCATTCCTTCACTTAATTAACTAGGGGTATTGGTGTTTTCCTTCTACATAGTTTAATCTCATTTCAATGCAACTCATATCAAGCCAACAATTCCCACATGTTACTATTTAGTTAGTGTTCAATTTAGTTCAGTTCATTTCACTTCAATTTAGGGTTTTTCATACGCACGCTATATATAATAATATAAGCACACAGAAGGAGAATGTAAAACACAAACTTAGATACAAGTCAGTAGTGTCATGTGTTTGCCCTTTCATCTCTATATCAACCCGGTTCTCTTTTATATAATAATAATATATAATTGTCCTAACACAAACCTAATGATGGCCCCCTGCCGCCCTATCCGCCATAGGATTCGCTCATCAAGGGTGGTATCAATGGCGGAGAGGTCATTCTTAAGGCTCCATAAAAACTTGAGTAAAATATTGAGCAATATAATATTGGTTTAAATAATTCGCTATTATTCGATCTGTGTTTTTTTCGGTTCAATTATGAAATTAATATCAATCCTATTTCGGTGGGTTTGAACTTATATGCAGCCCTAGACATCTAAAATTCATCCAAGGTATTTATCTTCATCCTATGGGTTAGTAATTTTTAATCCATGTGTTAGTAGTGCACCTATTGCTTTAAGCTAACATGGTTATATCTCAAAGCCTAAATTAAACATCATACTAACACGAAATTGGAACAAATTTAGATTATGGGGATAATGCTCCTAATATAAAACACATGTATCAATATTGTTGTATAACCATGGGATCAGGACTTTCTTCGCGATGAGGAGCCCTAATTCCTTATCTTTACAAAAAGTCTTATTACTTAAAGGTGGGACAGCTAGCCAAGGAATTAAAAACTCCTCCATATACCCAATGCAATATTCGAACCCTATCTCAACCTTGATTAAGGATGGATGAGTCTCTATCCACTTAACCACACCTCTTTAGTTTTCTACGTACATATATGTGTACAAATATACAAAATCTTATGGACTAATGAAATCAATAATTTAAGCCTAGATCTTGATGTATTATGATTACATTTTTTTTTTTTAAGTGACACATTGCATAATCATAATATCTGATATTTAAAACTTTGCTAATCATAATATACAAGCCAAATAATATCAAGCAGATCTTGTCAACAAGCTGGGACACTTTGTATCCGCCTACTGGTCAATGCATGACTCAATGAAGATGATCTATTTAGCAAAGAATTTTCAATTTTTAGGAATTTGCCTATTCATAGAGCCTTATTATCATGGGCATGGCCTACTAAATAGTGAAGAAAGCAGACTTGGACATTTTTTATTTAGAAAAATTTGCCGTCAACCTCCCTATATAATACGTTTCTTGTGACAAACCCCCCTATAAAAAAAAACTTGTAAGGAACCCCCCTATATGACAGAAAACTTTTAAAAAACCCCCTCTCCGGCCATTTTTTGAATTTTCCGGTGAGTATTTTATTTTTATGACCGTTTGCCCCTCTCTCATACATATCTATCTATCCCCTATATTAGCTCATTTATTGCAAGATTTTCATCCCAATACATGTTCTCGCCTCAGATCT
>BSSO01004083.1:0-15163 GCA_030267885.1 Mesembryanthemum crystallinum
GGCCCAAAAATAATTTATCATGTTTTTTGGTACTGAAATATATTTTCCTTATGTTTCTTGTTAGATTTATTTACCTTAAATCACTATAATCCCCCTAAAAGGCTCATTAACTCCCTTTTTTCTCCCTCTCATCCTCAAGAAAATTGGGAGTAAAAGGGTTTTTTGGAGGATTAAAATGATTTTTGATAATGAAACATAATAAGGAAATGCATTTCAATATAAAAAAAAATAGGAAAAATGAAAATTTGGTCACCGGCCACGAATTTTTGGGCCGATATGCGCTTTTGGTTCATTTAAAATACTCATTTGGCATCGGCGGTTTTTTATATACGCAAGTGGCAAATGGTGGTTATAAAAAATACCCATTTGGTAATTCGGCGGATTTTTAATAGATGGTGAATGTGAGTTGACAAATGTAGAGAAAAGCAACCAAAGAAACAAACGACTCTCTTATTCTTGACTCTCTGCTCTGGCTTTAGTCTTTACTCCCTCTCAATGAGTCCAAGGCACAGGCACCTCACCCGTCACCACCTCTTAAACGACGCCGGACGCCGGAGTCGTAGGGTGGCAGAGCAGAGGCAGAAGCAGAGAGACGTTATGGAAAACGAAAAGAATAAAACATTCATTGTCAGTGATTAATACTCCTATTAGCAACTGCCCAAAGTTCAATCCAGAGTTAATTAATGAATGATGAAATTGATCAAGTTTGAACCTCCAAATGAGGCTACCAACAACCCTTTTTCACTTTAGCCAACCATCTTTCTAATGGTGATAAATTGATAATGAAGGGAGTGAATTGCTGCAATCTCCTGTTTACAGCAACAAGGCACGCAAAAAACATCAGTTTCATACGTTACTGTTGCAACCTCGTATCAGTTTCTCCTGAAAGGAACACTGTGGGCGCACACCCATGTCCAATGAATGATGGGTTTGATGACCATTTAGTGATCCTATGCCTGCAACAATGTGGGAGAATCAAGGGACGCCATGTGTTCGATGAAATGCCGCAGAGAATTTTGCAGGCATTGAGGGTTGGTAAAGTCATCCATGCCCACAGTTTGAAAAGATTTGGGTTTGAGTTAAATGGGCAACTGGGAAATGTGATTCTTGATTTGTATGCTAAATGTGGCAATGTAGGTTATACCAAGAGGGTTTTTGATAGGTTGGAGAACAGGGATGCAGATGCCTGGAACTCAGTCATGTCCATGCATTTGAGAACTGGGTTGTTAGATGATGTTGTTAGATTATTCGGGTCGATGAGAAATTTGAGGGTCTCTCCTAATCAGTTCACTTACGCATTTTTGTTGTCGGCTTGTGCTAGATTGATGGTCATTGGTTATGGGAAGCAAGTACATTGTGATATTATTAAGATGGGTTATTTTCGTAGTTCCTTTTGTGAAAGTTCTCTTATTGACATGTATGCTAAGTGCAACGCATTAGGTGATGCTAGAAGGCTGTTTGAGCAAGCGTACAGTCCAAGTTTAATTTCATGGACTACAATGATTGTGGCGTATGCTCAGATTGGTTTGCCTTACGAAGCACTGAAACTGTTTGAGAGTATGCAACGGTTAGGTTGTACTCCTGACCATGTTGCATTTATCACATTGATTAGTGCATTTGTTAGTGATGGGAGGCTGAATGAGGCAAGAAATTTGTTTACCCATATGCCTCTTCCAAATGCTGTAGCATGGAACTTGATGATTTCTGGGCATGCAAAAAGAGGTAATGAAGTGGAAGCTATTCATTTCTTCCTGAATATGAGAAAGTCGGGTGTATCACCTACTCGTTCCACATTCGGAAGTGTTCTAAGTGCCGTTGCTTGCTTGAAAGCTCTTGGCGTTGGCCTGCTAGTTCATGCTCAGGCAATTAAGCAAGGACTAGATAGCAACGTTTATGTGGGAAGTTCTTTAATAAATATGTATGCAAAATGCAGTGAGCTGGAGTCTTCAAGGCAAGTGTTTGACTCCTTGGACGAGAGAAACATTGTCCTATGGAATGCAATGCTTGGGTGCTATGCTCAAAGTGATTGTGCGGAGGAGGTTGTTGATTTGTACATCAACATGAAGGATGGTGGTTTTAATGCTGATGAATATACTTATACCAGCATCTTGAGTGCATGTGGTTACTTGGAGAGGCTGAATTTGGGTCGTCAATTGCATTGTGTGATAATTATGACCAATTTTGAATCAAACTTGTATGTAGGTAATGCACTGGTCGATATGTATGCTAAATCTGGCGCTGTAGCTGATGCAAGCCGTCTATTTGAGCATATAAAGGGTAGGGATAATGTTTCTTGGAATGCAATTATTGTTGGGCATGTCCAGGTGGAAGAGGAGGACAAGGCTTTTGACCTGTTTCAGAGAATGATCTCTGATGGTACAACACCTGATGAAGTAGCTCTGTCAAGCATACTCAGTGCCTGCGCAAATTTGAAAGATATTGCCCGAGGAAGACAAATGCATTGTCTGATGGTAAAACATGGCATAGAGACAAGTCTTTATGCGGGAAGCTCTCTTGTTGACATGTATGTGAAATGTGGGGCCACTGCAACTGCGTGTGAGGTTTTCTGTTGCATGCCTAAGTGGAGTGTGGTGTCTATGAATACTTTGATAGCTGGCCATGCACATGACAGTTTGGAGAAAGCAGTAGACCTATATAAGCTTATGCAGGCTGAAGAGATATGCCCATCTGATATCACATTTGCTAATCTTTTAGACGCTTGTCGTGGGGCTTCTAAATATGATATCGGAAGGCAAATCCACGGCATTGTACTAAAGAAAGGGTTTCTGTATGATGATGGGTTCTTGGGTGTTTCTTTGTTGGGTATGTACATGGGTTCCTTCAGGAAGGCAGATGCAATTAAACTTTTCTTGGATTTTCCAGATAAAAAGAGTACGATATTATGGACATCTATGATTTCAGGTTTGAATCAAAGTGAGTGCCACGAGGAAGCTTTGCAACTCTATAGAGAAATGCGAAGCTATGATGTTATGCCTGACCAAGCATCATTTGCTAGCATACTCAAAACATGCTCCACTTTAACTTCTTTAAGGGATGGAACTGAGATCCACTCGTTCATTTTTCATACTGGGTTCAACTCAGATGTGCTGGTGGGTAGTGCGCTTATAGACATGTATGCCAAATGTGGTGATGTGAAAAGTCCCATGCAGGTTTTTAGGGAAATCAACAGTAAACAGGACGTCGTTGCCTGGAACTCATTGATAGTGGGACTAGCTAAAAATGGTTACGTAGAAGATGCATTAAAAATATTTGATGATATGATGGAGTCACAAGTGAATCCTGATGATGTCACATTCCTTGGTGTTCTCAGTGCCTGTAATCATGCAGGCAGAGTATCTGAAGGCCGTCAGGTGTATGATACTATGGTCAAAAGGTATGGGTTAAAGCCAAGAAATGATCATTGTGCCTGCATGATTGACCTTTTTGGCCGATGGGGCTTGCTTGATGAAGCGGAGGACTTTATTGAAAAACTAGATTTTGAACCAGATGCGATGATATGGGCCTCATTTCTTGGAGCCTGCAAATTACATGGAGACAATGCAAGGGGGAAGAAAGCAGCTGAAAAACTGATTAATTTGGACCCTAATAATTCTTCGCCATATATTTTGCTTTCTAGTTTACATGCCTCCACAGGCAGTTGGGATGAGGTGGATTCTTTGAGAAGGAAAATGAGAGAAAAGGGAGTTACAAAATTTCCTGGATCAAGCTGGGTTGGTAGAGCAGAGGATACACGTGTTCAATGCTTGCAATAATCTTGGCTTTGGTTTATCTGGGGTTGTTTTTTTCCCATGGTGCATGCATGACCCTATGGTCATATAAGGCCAACATATCATTAGCTGAAACCAAGAGCAGAATCTCTTTATATAATTTCACCGTTGAGTTTTGCCGGTTAGTTTACTTTGTCATGTCTAGCCCTGCACCAAGACGTTCGCCAAAGAGATTCAGGTGGACACTTAGACTTGGCAAGACAGACAATGCTAATGATGAGTGGATTAATTAAGTTATCCTCATATTCAA
Source organism: Mesembryanthemum crystallinum (assembly GCA_030267885.1). NCBI lineage: Eukaryota > Viridiplantae > Streptophyta > Magnoliopsida > Caryophyllales > Aizoaceae > Mesembryanthemum > Mesembryanthemum crystallinum. Next base: position 4,039 of record BSSO01004083.1, read on the forward strand.
TACTGGGCACTGGTGGACCAAGACCACGCCTTTTGAAGCGTAAGTGACTGACATTTCTATTATCACGTTCTTATTTCATGGGTGATCATGCCATGAAATATAGAGATCATTTACTTGATTTACTCACCAGGAAGTAGGAATCTCACATTCTCGTTGTTTAATATTTGTTTACTGAAATTGTAGGCTATATGATCCTGTTGTGAAATTTTCTTGATCTATAATGAAAACTTCCATCTAATACCGCGTTGATGAGTGACCTTTTCAAATACCTAAAACAACTATCTTTAATAAGTCAAGTTCCTATGGGCTATGTCTATTTCCCATGTCTTTGCCGTGCTTTTCTTTTGAGATGAAATTCAATGATTGGCTTGTTCACAAGGAATAATCGAAAGGAGTGATAACACCATTGCTTATCTGCAATATCTTAACGGAAAGGCAGAAGTGTTTACTGTTAAAAGAAATTAAGTCTTTGGTTATAGAGAATTGATAGACAAAAATCTTCACTTTATTAAGAAAGGTGTGTTCTGTGTTCGTAAGTCAATTTCATATTGGTATTCTCTTCTCTGATTCGGGTGTTGCTTCTTAAGGTAAGAACTCATTGATAAGCACAAAAATGGCTTGATTGCTGCTTTTTCCTAGATTCGGGGGAATTTTTATGGATGCTTTTGTTGCTTTTACTGTCCGTCTCTTATAGACAGAGGTCAACACTGGGAAATTGTAATGTCTACCATATCAACACAATGTTTCTAAATTTTTTTTTGGAAGAATACATTAAATCAATAGAGTAATATAACCAGTCAATTAAAACAATCTTCCTTCATTGCAACTTCGTTGGAGTATGGATCCAGATAAATTAAGTATGCTATCTTGGTATCTGGTCACTCTGTAACGTGACCTGGCATACTAACTCCTTTCCTCATGGTTTATTTTTGTATTTCTATTGTCATTTTCTTTTTGTTGGGGTGGGAGAGGGGATTGAACACTGATGATGCAGCAATATGATAACATATATGTCTAAATTCTTTTTCTTGACACAATGGAGTAATGTTGATGTTGATGTTGAATGAACACTTTAAAAGACCAGATAATGCATGACTGCACTTGAGGATAAACTTACACAGTAAGCTGAATGTGTTTGAAGTGGCAAACCCTATCAGGCTAGAGTTTTAGGGACCAACATATGCTTTATATCCAGTAGTGGATCCAGAAAAATAATAATGGGTTAGCATAAATTTTTGCTTCTTCCCCTTATATTATAGTTACAATTTTCCTAAAAAATGGGTGGGCCATGTACCCCTTGGTCGCCTCTAGATCTGCCAATGTTTATATATCAGTAGTTCGCAAAGTATATCTGAAGAGAAAATTAAGAACATGAATTTTATCACATGAATAATCTAAGGATGCTATATTTCTCCTTGGTGGTATCAGTTTGATAGAGGGTGCAGTAGGCGTGATAAGGGGGTGAGAATCATATCACTGTTGGTCACACATACTGGGCTGTAATATCTCTGTTAGATATCCATTTGGCACTTGCATGTATTACATGATCATGTTTCATTTTCTAGAGAAATAGTGGCCTCCCTTTTGTACAATTTCATATCTTTTATGTTGGTTTTCCCTGGTTGTCTATGTGTTTTGATTGCTTGAAGGGGGCGGTCGCTGGTATCATAGAATAATCACTATATTATGCAAGTGAAGGACTCGAGGAGGAGGGGGGGTGAATTGAGACACGTTTTTTTGCCAAGTTTTATCTATTTTTTGCCAAGTACTTGAGATTTAAACCAGTTAATGTGAAAAGTTCCAGGCAAATGGTTCTTAAGTGATGAATAATGCGATAAAACTAGTAATAAAGCGCAGACAAGCCTGTAAGAGTCAACTAGAGCTGTTTCTGTAATCATTTGCATGTGTCACAGATTATCTTGTTTTCTTTCTGTTCTTTTCTTTTAAGTTTTACCTTTTCTCATTTTGTATTTTTAAGTTTTACCTATTTCAGGTAGGTGAATCACTTAAACTTGGAATGCCAGTTATTGATGCATTGAGAAAAGCACTTCAAACCTGGGCACCCTGGGTTGAATCTGGAGTGAATCCGAAAATTACCCATGTGTTCTTTCAAACTTTTGAATATATACACTGGAGGTGAGTTTTCAGCAGAATGAAATTAGTATTGAACTCCCCTGAATTGGTCCTTTTGTTTAATTATAATGTCAATAAGTGGGATCGTTCTCTAAAGTTTAAACTGGCCTCTTACTTGTGTTTTTCAAAACAACCTTACTCCATGAAGCAGACAAGCAGCACATGATCTTCCCTTGTCTTTCTTTCCCTTTTTTTTTTGCTTCCCCCCCCCCCCCCCTTGTCTCTGTCTGTTTCGAGATCCAATTCTATTGTAGTAGCTTATGTTTACAGTTTAATAGTATGTAAAGCCAACTACTTGTCTTTTGTGAAAGCTTTCCCAAATGTTTGAAAGTTGTCTGTCAAAATGACAATGGAGGCAGTCATCTAGTTTGGTTTCCCTCAAAATGACAGCTCTGATTCTAGTCCTGACATTTGTATTCTGTGAGAACTGCTGTGGCTATCAAAGGATGCCATAGTGAATAAATTCTTTGTGGCTACCATGTTGAGATCCGGGTTGAAAGGAATGTAACTTCTGTTGGATGATGTGTGAGTTCTAGCTTGCAGAGAAATATTAATTGAAAAAAGAGGAAGGAATCTTTTCGGAAACAGTTAAAGAGTTATGTGTAAAACATGCAAATGTATAAAAGGTTCATGGTCTATGACTCTATAATTGGATCTAGATGTCGATTGCAGGCAATCTTGAGCCATTGTTGTGTAATCCATTATAAGCAGGACATATGCTGAGTGTCATTGCTGCAAAGTTTTGTCCTTCATGCTTTGTTTGAATTTCTATGTATCAACAGTATTTTGTTTGAATGTAGCCTGTTTATATATGCTCGCATCTTGAATCGCCTTTGTTGAAGCTCAAATATTGAGTTTATTGTATTAACACTGGTGAATGGTACAGTGGTCGAAACCGTAACATGTGCAAAGTGAGTCAAAGACCAATGTTGATCACCCAAGGCAGGGTAAGAAGCCCCATCCCAGATGTGATAATGAAGGCTGTGAAGAGCGTGTCAGTCCCAGCTACAGCTCTACATGTTATCCCATGGGATGGGGGCATACCACAAAGATGCGCATGTGGGTACCTGGAGTGACAACCCATCAGCGGCAGATTGCAGTCACTGGTGTGTTCCAGGGGTACCTGTCTACCTGATATGTGGAATGAGATTTCTCTTACCTTTTGCGCAAGGGTGGCATCTCCTCCACAACAAACTCCAATTTGAAGGTGACTTTTGTTTCTTCATATTCCCTTTTTTGAGACTAATAATGTATAAGGCAAATGCAAGCATATGAAGTTCTCTTTACAATGAGGGTCCCTTTTTGGTTACAGTTGCAACAAAATCCGGTAGCTAGGACCCGTGAAATAGTTTTGAAAAAGCAAAGCATTGTGCATTCATTTGAACTGCACATAAGTTATGTTCTTGTTATAGTGGTGAGGATATATCTTGTATAGGGGTTACAATGCTATATACCGAGGCATTGTCCCAAAGAAATTATTCGACCCCTAGGTGCAAACCAGGACAAGCCCGAATAGTTCTTGGGGAAACAATGATATTCCTTCCTAGCGGTATGCAATCCCAATAGCAAGAACACTAAGGAAATGCTTAACAAAGTGTGTTTAGTTCAGCAGGGGAAACACAAATTCTCATCTTCTGAATTCTGATTCATATGTGGCTTTCCTCTTGAAAGATAGGCGGTTGAAGATGTTGGTGAAGTGGGGAGGGACAACATGAATTGGGCTTGTGGGATGGGGTTTAATTTCTGTGATTATGGGATTATGCTGACTGTTTTTGGTTAATGATGAGCTTTACATCTTTTGAGCTTAACGTATAGACTGGATTTTAACTAGTGAGGTATCAAGGGAAGAGATGGGTTTTGTGCAGGTCTTTTGGCTCAGTTACAACTTAATGCCTGGTTTGTGTGGGGCTGGGCTATGCAGTCATTAATTTGGGTGGGCTTCCTTTTGTGGGGAAAGTGTCTTGGCCCTCTTAGGCCATATATCACTTCACTGTTGATGGGCTTTTTCAGTGGGGCCATTTCCGGCATTAGGGTAAAAATAAAGAGAGTTAGGAGTATTTTCTCCTAACCAGAAGGATGACGATTCTTATCTTCCTATAAATTAGAAACAAAAACTTCCACCATTAGGGTTCACATAGCTTGGGGGGTTGGGGGGTGGGGGGTTGTGGTGGTGAAAGGACTTGCAGTCAAACAAACCTCATTAATGTTGCAAGGCGGGCATACATGTTAGAATCCATCCATTTTTCCTTGCATTTTCTCGTTCATGCTTTAGTTCAACTTATAAGTATGTCCAAGGGTTCATCTTACTCGTCGACCCTGAACATGGCGTAATATTATAAGGTATAAGACAATTTTCAAGTAGTATTTATTACTTGTTTCTCCCCCCACTCTACGCTTTATATTTTTGGACATTTACTCATATTCCCCCTTTCTCTTAGTATCATATTGTTCAATATGGGTTCATAGTGTCAAAAAAAGGCTTATATTATTAAATGGAGACAGTACTATCTAAAATGTATTACATGAAATTTTTGAATACCTAGAATATTTTTTCATAATCATATATATAGCTGCCCAAAGTAGGCCATAGCCTTCACCTTCAATTTTTCATGTGTTTTTTCAAAAGAAAATAGAAAAATACAAGTATTCCACTACTTTTTATGCTTTGTGGTACCTTCTCCTTCTTAAATTAGCCTCTACTCCTTAGAAATCAGTCTATTAACAAGTGATTGGTATGACTATGAGTGGTCCAAGTCCAACACTCTTGATCGTTAAACAACGTTGATGTTCGAATCTTGCTTTACCTCTTCATGGGCCAACTCGGTACATACTAGACTAGTCATGACCAAATGGGTAAGACTTTCTGGTGAACTTGTAGCTAAAACTAGTAAAGACCAATCTTTTGGTCCCCTAAACATTATATCCCGACTTCGCCCCTGGATCGGCATACGAGATATATCATATGCACACTGCTAGTTCATTTGCAAACAAGAGTATAAAAACTTGCCCACCCGATACCTCATCCACCATTATCACACATCATCCTTAGCATATATCTACTAGAGTAAGACCTTGGCATATTGCTGTTAAACTACTATTACTCTCAGTTTCATACTCACAAGGAAAGCTGAAATATTTATGGCGACGTCATATTATGGTGGGACTGAGAAATTCAAGCTACTGATGATGAAGCAGCAACCCCCAATAAGTGGTATTTTGAACTCAATGTTCATGTCAAGCGTGAACATGGCAACGAAGATGCTACTCTCAGTCGCGTCCAACAACTACTTCTACAGCACCACGAGCTTCCATGGTGGAGCAGGATCAGGACTACTTAACAAATGGAAAGCCAAGGAGCATCTCAAGTTCATGGCCCTCCTATTTTCTTGGTTCACCATGTGGGCCTTCCGCCTTGTCTCTGATTTCTTCCCCAAATCACCACCTCCTCTTCTGCTCTCTCTTCTTTCTCAACTCCGTACTGATGATAAGGTGCAGCATCACCCTGGAGATAACGATGTCGGGACCTCGCTTGCCTTGGTGTCATCATCATCTTCATCGTTGTATTCGTACTCCCCTGTTCAGAACCTGGACTTGATTCCCTATGATGGGTTCCTTGTTGATCAAGATGGGCCGTCTGGTCAAGCTCTCAGCAGAGCACTCTCCCAGGTAAGTTACTACTTATTGGTACTAAAACTTCTTACAGTTTTCAGTTCTGCTCCATTTTGTGCCCTAAACCTTCTGCTTCGTTCAGTTCAATGAACTTCAGCTGAAGAAAACAGATTAGGTTCATTTTAAATGGCTATGAGTATGAGATTACCAGTAGCTAATAATATTTCGGTTTATTAGATTCTTGTAGAATGAATATATGGTATTGGTCAACTTGTTCTTATGGGTGGTATTACAAGAAAGATTACCAATTGCAACACCTGCCGGAATTGGTGATGTTAAAAGTATCATAGATTAATTCATCTGATCAATATGGCTCCGGTGTGTAGAGTTCATTAAACAATGTGGGTAAGAAAGCCAACTCGGCTTAAACAAAATTAAGCTTAAACCTTAATACGGTCAACTACGGATGCAGATGTTTATAATTTTAAATATGATGTTAATCTAATTAGGGACTTTAATTTAATTTTAGGAACAAATGGAACAGTGAAGTTACCTATTTATTTGTGTTTTCTTTTGGTGGGGGTAAGAGGTGCAGCAAGCAGACAATGACTGCACATAGTATGTGGATAATATAGAGTATAGGAACTTAGCAGTTAGCAGCACTTAATAGAGAAGGCCAGAGGGAAGGTGTCGTCGTTTTGTCCCAAGGTGGCACACCCCAAGGGGTCATGTGGCAGAATCAAATCCCCTTCACCTCATCAGCTTTACCTTAACTTTGTTGGCTAGTCTTTTAAGTTTTTAACATATGGCCGTCATGCACCATGTCTTTGCTGCGGCAGCGGCTACCCCTGTAAAATCCTTTTTTGTCCTATTTTTTCATTTACCTTTTTCAGTTTTTTTCAAAAATATATCCCATACTATAGGGGATATACATGAGTTGCTAGTGCATATCCGTCTTATACACACAGTAGATACTATACATATAGTTTTAAGTTTAGTTATATAATCCTTGGATCTGTCACCGAGTTCAGTACCAGTATGGACTATTATGTCCACAAACCGGAAGTTTGTACTCATGGCCTGAAGGGTCGGAGGAAGTTGCTCATTTCATCACTACATAAACTGATAGAGCTACAAATCAGCCAAATAACGATCGAATCTGATCAGAATCCTGCTATCCTATTACACCTCAAAGTATTGTGACCTCGTATAAGAGAAAATGAAGTTAAAACCAGATAACTACTATTATGTTTACTATCTTTTCTGGTGAGCAGAGGATGATTCTTAGGTGCTGTAACAACAGTTATGTAGAACTTTTGATTGCCACCTTACATTACCAAAAAGATACAAGTCATTTCTCTTTTGAAGTTATTTAAACTAACCTATATAAAATGTTTTAATTATACTGCATTGGCTCTGTACATTCCAAAATCAATTTCAATTGCTTTAAACAACTTTAACCATTGTAGAGTTTTGAAATTCAATAGTACTAGTAAACTAGTACTTAATTTTTACTCAAACTCTTTCCAGTAGGCTGGATTAATTGTTTTTGAGCTCAAATTAGTGTACCATTGTAAATGTGAATGAGGTACATAATGATGAAAGTAAGATGCTAACATCTATTATGGGAGCCAAAGATCATCCCAGACATTGATATATGTCAGGAGGAAATACATGGTTCAATTTCTCTTTGTTTTGTTTTTGTGTACTGTTCTTGTTTTCTCTCTGCTGCTAGTGTTGCATTAGTGTTATTCTCCGAATTTGCATGATCAACCTTCATTGTACAGATCCTATCTCTACTGAGTGAGCTACCAGCAACCTCAAGGAAATACGAGTTTGCACTGGCAATGGCTGACAGGATGTTAGACGAGAATACACAGGACGGTAATCTTGAACTTCTCGAAGTCAACCGTGTGGCCTTATCCTCCGCATTTGAGTGCACGACCACTCTCCTTTATCGCACCCTTGACAGTGCTGCCATGGCCCATGCCGATCAAGCTAACAATATCGATGGTGTTGGTACTTGGACCACAAGTATAATAAACAAGTTGCCCTTGGGATCCTACATCACTGCCTACATGAAGGGCGGCCTTAGCGCTGTTTTTCCGGCTCTGGACTCAATGTGGCCACTACAGAAGAAGCGGGTCTTGAGTAGTAGTTTTTCTCATGGCGATCAGGGTGCGTATTATTATATGGGCAGTGATCATAGTGTAGAGGTGATAGGGGCTGAGAAGCTAGCTCAAGAACTGTTATGGATTACAAACAAACTTAGGGCATGTAATGCAGTCGATGAGGCCCTCATACAATGGAGCCTTGCTTCGGGCTTGGCTTCCCTTTCCCTCAATGCAAATCCAAGGGTGCAAGCTTCACTCATCAAAATTTCAGGTAATTATACCCGAAACACCTTGTTCTAGTAGATATTGCAAATACTTTATCAGGTTAGATGTTTCTAAAATTGTTAAGAATATATGTTAGATTATTAATTGTTGGAGTTCTTTCTTTTGCTTTTTGTTTGGGTGATACAAGGAAAGCAATTAAAATTCAGGTCTTAATTAGCTTCTCGAGTATTATCCCCAGAAGCAGAATCATATATACAACTATGTTTTTTTACCGCTGAATTACCACATAGGTATATTTTGTAACCATCCTTCGCCACTTGGGTATTTTAAAAAACTCCGGTGCCAAATGAGTATTTTTAATGGATCAAAAGCGCATATGAGCCCAAAACTTCGCCGCCAGTGACCAAAAATTCATTTATTCTATTTTTTTGATACTGAAATGCATTTCCTTATTACGTTTATACACCTAAAATCACTTTAATTTTCCAAAAAAACCCATTAACTTTCAATTTTCTTGAGAAGGAGAGAGAAAAAGAAGGGAGCTAAGGAGGTTTTGGGGGGAGTAAAGTGATTTTGGGTAAATAAAATTAATAAGGAAATGCATTTTAATATCAACAAAATAGGATAAATGAACTTTTGATCACTGTCGGTGAATTTTTGGGCCTATATGCACTTTCGGTCCATTAAAAGTACTCATTTGGCATCGGAGTATTTTTAAATACCAAAGTGGCGAAGGGTGGTCATAAAAAATATCCATCTGGTAATTTGGCGGTTTGTTTACAACAGCCTCCACAGTTTCAATGTCTCTGGAGCACTCTTGCTCTTCAAAGCTTCCTTAGCTAGAATCTCAGCTAGTTTGTTGCTCTCCCAGCGTTGTGCCTCAATCTTAGTCCTTTGCATCTGAAGTAACAATTCCTTACAATCCAGAATGATGTTATGACAATGAACATTTGAGTTGATTTTCCCATGGATAGCATGAAGCACTTGTTCTGAATCACTTTAAACAATAGTCTCACACAAATGAAGATCCTTCGTCCCATTATCTGTGTAATCTCCAGTCCCACTCTTTATACATTTGTCACATCAGCTTTTTATATATATATTTTTATTGACAATTATGTAACAAATGCACGAAGGGTACGGAGTTGTTGGGACATGAGATGACACATAAAATGGAGCATATGATCTTAATTGGTCTCACACCACCCTCTATCATTGGGACTAATCAGACCTTATCTGTTTGCCAAAAGCTCAGCTTCTAGTGTGCTTAAGACTCAAATATTACTGGTGAAGCCAACAGCTAGCTAATGGGATCTTGTTTGATTGCCAACACTTATTTCTTTTACAAGCACACACTACATAGCTAGATTAGCTAGTGGTAGTGGTAGTGGAAGATCAACACTATAAGGGACGTATCCAAGGGCTAGCGTCCAAAGGAGCCAAAGATCATTATAGACCTTATTTGATTGGAGAGTGGGAATAATAACGAAAAAAATTAAAATTTGTAATTAAAGTGTAAATTCTGTTACAGTTGCATGTTTACTACTGAGATCTTATGGTGAGTTATCACCAACCCAAGTTCCTCACTAGCTAGCTTCGTCTATGGCCACCTCTTGATATGCTTCAGTTGGCCTTGGGTATTGGGTAGAAAGATATGTACAGGCTCGAGTACTCCACTCCTCACTTGACCCTTAGGCCAAATGCGTAAACTTTACGCAATCTAACTCAACTTCTATAAAAGATCTCGGCTAGCCTGTTTCATGATTCGTGATCTGGTGCTGGGATCCTTTTCAAAGTAGTTCAGATCTAGATTTTAATGACCAGTATAGTACTTTTTGCAGGGTGAAGTAACATTTCCTAATCTCTAACTTGGGTATTTAATTACAGCTTCATTATTCGGAGACATTGCTCGAGCAGAATTCCAAGTCCCAACACAAGTTCAGTACAGATTGCTGGTGCTCTGGCTTCCGCTATTTTGCTATGCAAGCAGTGGACTAAGGTATCCAGCATTGTCAAGTTACGAGAGGATGGACATTGAGAGAACAATGGAACAAATGATCGCAGCCCTTCCATCCTTGGAACAAGAGATTGTGCTCAGAAATTGGCTGCAGGACTTCACTATATGTTCCTCAGATTGGCCGAATCTCCAACCATCCTATGATCGTTGGTGTCAATCTTCTCGTCGACTTCTTGTTACATAATGAGATCCAACAAAGAGATTCTTATTTTGGCCAATTTATTTGCTTTGTTTGTGTGTGATGTTTGCACTCCATTTAATCTGCTTTGTTTGTGTGTGATGTTTGCACTCCATTTAATCTGCTTTGTTTGTGTGCAATGTTCTACTGTATAGGAGATTAATATTGAGCGAGTATAGATGTATAAATTGCCGTTTCTTTGTTAGTTTACGAAATTGATATGTAATCTATCTGGTTAATTAGGTCCTTGTTGAACACATTCTCCAATTATTATTGCCTACAACCGGGAGTAGCCAAAAACTTGCCTAGTTCCTAGTTCACTCCCTTGGGTCATAATTGAGTATAAGCCTACAAAGCCATAAGGCTATAACCCACTAATTTCAAAGGTGTGGTCTTCTCCCATTAAATGGTGTTAGTATATGGTATGATACTCCTTTAAAATTATACCAAATATATGCATATTTGATTTGACAGTAATTTTTTTGTTTACAAATTCTTTTGTGAGATACTACATCATTTTATTCAAGATGATCTCATCTCCGAATTTCACAATTGAGATATTCTTTTTGAAATAATTTTAAACAAATGTTAGTGTTTCTTTTTCTTTAATTTTTCTTCGCCCCTCTACTTAAGATGCTAGTTTAATCAGGTTAATTATTAGTGTGACACGCCCGCAAGTGCACGGGTATATCGTCGTAATAAAATAAGATCGTCTCCACAGGGAATTAGCTACTTCAACACCGATTTAACCTAGATTTTACACAAGCTAAGCCGAAACAATTGATTGTGGTTGAGAATGATTAACAAGTAAAACTAAAACTAAAGAAATCAACTAGAGTTCAAGCAAAC
>BSSO01004084.1:0-15163 GCA_030267885.1 Mesembryanthemum crystallinum
CGAGCATCAATAATGATAGGCTTGATCTTCCATGGAATTATCACCTCCCCACGCATAGCTTGAACAACCAATAAACTGTCACCCTCCACATAAAAACGAGAAAAGCCTAGATCAACAGCAGCTTTAACACCATTACGGAGAGCAGTGGCCTCAGCCACAGTAATCGAGGCATTGCCCACACATTCCGCTCCAGCAAATAGAAGACGCCCACAATGATCACAAAAAACAAATCCAGCAGTAGCAACACCTTGTTTAACTGAGCCATCAAAGGATCTTGCACCATCCTTCATCAGGTGGGATCCAGCGGACCAATCTAGCAGCACGAGGCGACTTCACATCAAAGGAGGAAGGCACCCCAAAGATAGGCAAAGAAGAGCGAATTCGCCATTGGTTGAAGTGGAAGCGAGCCGCAACCAGGACTTTCACAGAATTAAAGACGTCATTCCGGAAAACTTTTGCATTGCGACTTTTCCATATACTCCAAAGCATAAACGCGACCTTGGCTAAAACCTCAGGCCCCCGGGGAGAGTCCATACGAAGACTCTTGAGCCACCAGATAAGATTACCCGAAGGGGAATTACAATCAATCCAGCCACCCTCTCGAGCTAACCTCCATACCTCCGTCACAGTAGGGCAATGCGCAAATAAATACCCTACGATCTCGACGGAGGAGTCACATAAAGAGCAATCAGGGGGTAAAGCGATGCCCCGTTTAACCAATTCGCCACGCACAGCAAGAGCCTGATGAAAAAACTGCCACAAAAAAAAATTGACCTTCAGAGGAAGATCAAGAGACCAAATCCATTTAAAAGGCCAAAAACTGTTGGAGTCCGGATCAATCCCATGGGTCAACCAAGTAGCAGATTTTGTAGAGAAAACCCCATTACTCGTGAGACCCCAACAAAGAGAGTCCGGAGTATCATGAAGCGGGATAGGGATACCAATAATAGAATTAACAATATCATCAGGCAAGGAAGAACGAAGTGCTGTCACATCCCAACACTTATCAGAAGTAATGAAATCACTTACCAGACACTCCACATTAGGAACAGAGTTAGCATTAAGCTGCAGGACCTGCAGAAGAGGGCTATTGAAGACCCAACGATCACACCAAAAACTAATATCACGGCCATCCCCCACTTGCCATCTCAACCCCTACACAAACAAAGAGCGACAACTCAAAAGCTTACGCCAGACCCAAGAAGCATTACACTTTGCCTTATAACTCATCAGATCAAAATGATCCATATACTTCGCTCTCATAGCACGGACCCACAAATTGTGATCCTCAGATAGACGTCGCCACATGAGTTTACACATAAATGCCTTATTAACTGCAGCCGCTTTACGAAGGCCTGACCCACCAAAGGCCTTAGGACGACAAATCTTATCCCATGAAATCATGGGCATCCCTGTAGCATTTTCCGAACGTTTCCAAAAGAAGTCTCTAGCCACTTTATCTAAAGCATTACAACAAGACGAGGGGAGCTGGAAACATTGCATAGTATGAGAAGGAAGAGCTTCTAAGTTAGCTTGAATCAGCACCGTCCGGCCAACCTTAGAAAGAGAACTCGCAGTCCAGGCATTCATACGATTTCTAGCTTTGGTAATAATATCATCAAACCTATTATGACGACTACAACCATCCAAAACAGTACACCCCAAGTATTTGCCCAGGAAGGCCTTAATAGGAATACCAAAAACCGAATTAATCATAAGTTTAGCCGATGAGGATACGTGCTTGGAACACACAATACAGGATTTATGATAATTGACCAACTGCCCAGATTGCTCACAAAAGATATCCAACAACCTCTTTAATGTCAAGCAAGCAGATCGTGTAGCCTTACAAAAAAGCAAACTGTTATCCGCAAAGAAAAGACACGGAACCAGGGGGCTTGAGGACAAATCTTAACACCAAGACCCGAGTTACGCAGCTGCTCGCAGAAATAACTTGTTTCGCAAGAACATCCATACATAAAATGAACAGGTAAGCGGACAAGGGGTCACCCTGTCTAAGACCTCGAGTAGCAGGAAAGGGGGCCATGGGTACACATTGATGAGAAGAGAATATGACACAGTTGTCACACACTCCCGAACCCAATTAATCCATTTATCGCTAAAGCCCAATGCTCTCAGGCAAGCAAATAAAAACGACCACTCAATCTTGTCATAAGCCCTTTTCCATGTCAAGTTTAGCAGCAACCCAACCAACTCTACTCTGGGATGTTCTAAAGTGATTCATAATCTCATGCGTGAGTAAGATATTATCATGAATACTGCGACCCAGAATAAAGGCACCCTGAAATGGCCTAAGCCGATTAACCATTACCTTAGTGATAATCTTGACAAGTGTATTATAAAGACTGATAGGTCGGAAATGGTTAACAGTCTCATGATTCTCAATCTTAGGAATAAGGGCAACCAGAGTGTGATTTACCTCCTTCAGAATCTTGCCATGATAGAAGAAAGCCTGAACAGCGTTGATAACCTCCTTCCCAATAATATGCCACTATGTTTGGTAGAAGCCCGCCCCAAAACCATCAGACCCTGGAGCCTTGATCGGATTCATTTCAAAAACTGCCTTCTTGATTTCCTCAGCCGACAATTCACTAGTTAGGGCGTCATTAATAGACTCTGTAATAATAAGAGTGACATCCTGTAAAGAAAAGTTAGATAAAGATGTTTATGAGGTAAACCGTCTCCTGAACTCGTTAACAAAATGAGTTTGGATGAGACCCTCATCCTCCAACCATGCGCCCGAGGGTTCCCTGATCTTAAAAATATGATTCTGTCGCTTTCGTGTGTTCTGAAAGCGTTGGAAAAAAGAAGAATTACGGTCTCCATCCGTGAGCCACTTATGTTTAGAGAAATCACTCCAGTACTTCTGAGAAAAAAGAAGTAGCTGCTCTCTTTGACGTAATAACCGCTCTTGTGCATCTAAGAGGTTCGCATTAAAAGGATCCATAAAAAGATGTTCTTCAATATGGGACAGTTTTGAAAAATTAGTGGAAAGTTTTGAAAAAATATGACCTGCAAAATCCTTGACATTACTTTTAAGACCAAGCTTAACATGCTTAAGTTTGCGCGTAATACGGAAGAGACGGGAGCCAGAAACTGGTTGATCCCATGCTTGCTGAATAATGGACAAAGTAGATTTAAACTGAGACCAAAAAGGTTGAAATCTAAAAGGTTTTCTCGAAGGTCTATGCGTCATTGCGGTAGATAATGAAATGGGAGCATGATCCGAGCAAGTAAAAGGCAAATGATGAAGAATACAAAAGGGAAACGTATTTTTGCCATGCATCATTAACTAAGGCACGATCTAAGATCAAAAACCATATGACCATTACAAGCGCGTTTCCAAGTAAATGGATTACCCGAAAAGGGTACAAAGCTCAATTCTAACCGGCTACAAAGGGAACTGAAGTCGCGCCAGTTGAGATTGACTACAAGGAGAACCAACTTGTTTGTCATTAAAGGAAAGTAAATCATTAAAATCACCAATAATACACCAAGGTAAAGTAATCGAGGGAAAACAAGATTCAAAAAAATCCCAAAATGCATCTTTTTGAGCATCCTGGGCCGGGGCATAAACCGCAGATATGAGACATTTAGTGCGAAGGGAAAGATCCAGCACTGAAAGCGTGAGAAATCTGTCATACTGATGTACAATATCTACATGAATATTAGTAGTATTCCATAAAACCCAAATTCGTCTTGCGTAGTTAACGGGATCGACAAACAGAGAATTATCAGCATCGAGTTTCTTAATAATAGAAGTGGAATTAGAAGTGTTAGTCATTGTTTCCATCAAAAAAAGAATGCCTGGGTGAAAGGTCTTCTTAATAAAAATGATTTCACTAAGAGCTTGGGCTTTCTTAGCTCCATGAATATTCCAACAAATTATGCGCATAAAAAATAAATTAAAGAAATTGCCCAACCAAAATAGTCAAAGAACGATAAACATAAGCTTATGAGAAGAAAATACAAAAGAGCAATGGTTTGGGACTGGCAAATAAAATAACAATACACCAAATCATTCCAAAAAGAAAACCAGCCCACAAGTGATCAGAACTGAACATGCATGATCCGAGAGGGAAATGTTGATAGCATCCCACAGTAGAGCGGCCAAGAGAACCAGCAAGAAACAGCTGTAGCCACGCAACAGCCATGAAGGCCCAACTTGATAGTGAACCAAAGCCCATTGAGACATTTATCCAACCTGCAAAATAATCCAAGAACTAGTCCAAGAGGCAAAGCCTCATGTAGCATCCCCAAAGGGTCAACCATCAAAAAACAAACCATTCCAGCCAATAATAGAAGAACATAATTAAGGAGAAAGAAAGACAAAAAGTGAGATAAAAAAGACAGAAAGAGAAGAAAGTGAAGAAAAACAATAAGAAAGCACACCAAGACCAAATAATACGCCATCCAACTAGTTTCATTAAAGAGCCATACAAAATAACAAAAGGTCCACCAAAATACATCATTAAACATATAAAACCAAGAAATAACCAAGGTGGACAAGGATGGCAAACCCTAAAATGCGAAATAAAAGAAAAACATAGATAACATAAAGAAAAACTAAGAAAGAGAAATCATCACCGAGGCTTCAAAGGACTACCCAGAGCCACCCACCGCCATGGTGGTTGTATCCTCTATGTCATCCATCTTCCTTTTCTTCGCCGACTCACCGGAGGCAGCCGGCTCCTCCTCCCCCTCAAAATCCATAAAATCCGAGGCATCCAGTTCAAGGCAAGGGGTAGGAGGAGCTTCCACATCAGTGGGAGCCTCCGAATAAGCCACCAATTCATCACTATCCATCAGAATCTGGAGAGCATCAGCTAACTCTTGAATATGGGGACTAACCACCAGAGGAGAAGGACGAATTGGACTAAAACCATCAGCAGCAACATCAGGGATAACCGAAACCGGGGACGAAGCTCTGTCCAATATCTCAAAGACATTAGACACAGGGCATGAGTAAGATGGAGCAAGTGGCGGAGTGATCATCTGGGTAGAAGTATTAGAGAGCCCCTTGGACTTAGCTTTATCTCCCAATGCTGGAGAAGAGGGAGAGCCCACCCTGGAAGGAGGGGAAGGGCGAGCCCGCACACGACCCGGTCTGGAAAACACATGAAACTTGGTACGCCTCTTAGGAGTAACCGCGATCCACCGATCAGATGGATCTGAAGAAGAGCCAGAAACAGTAGAGGAGGACCTAGGGGAAGACGTAGAAGGACCATGACCATGGAAGAAAGAGAAGTAGTATTAAGCTGCTCCACCACTATTTGAACCTCAGCACGCGGGAGCGAGGGACAATAATCCATCTCGTGTTCTTCACTCCCACAAAGAGAACATGGGTCATGAAGCCCCTCATAAGATAAGGAAAAAACCCTAGTAACATCTTCAAGAGAAACCTGAGCAGAAGCTTGAAGAGGCTGGGAAATGTTGATATTAAGACAGACCCTCGCAAACCGACCCCGCAACCTTCTACGAGTGAAATCATCTAGCTTGATTAGAGTACCAACGTGAGAGGTGATTGATTGCAGGGACTCAAAGCTCCACAACTCCAAGGGAAGACGTGGAATTCTCACCCATAGATCAACATGAGTAATAGATTGAGAGTAGGGATCCAAAAAGGGAACCCAGGGAAGAAGGACAAGATTTAAGCCTTGAACAAACCAAGGCCTACCCTCCCACACAGCCTCTTTATCAGCAATAGTAGTAAACCTCAATAGATACCAATGATTTCCTAACTCCACAAAGGACACCTCCCCTCTGACATCCCGCCAATCAATACGTGTCTTCACACGAATAGCTGCTAGCGGAATATTTTCTCCCCACACCTTAGCTAATAGACAGAGGCTTTGTAATTCAGAAACAGGATCCTCAAGCAATGGCAAAGGGGAAAGTAAATGTGGTTCTACATTAGGAGGACTATCAGATGCACCTCCATCAAGACCATACACAGCTCTAGCGAGGGGAGAGGTAGGAGAAGGATGACCTGAACTCTCCACTCGGTGCTGGAGAACAGCTCTAAAGGAGGGGGAAAGCGAGGAATCTCCTCTAGACAGATTAGCATCAGGAGCTCCAGATGAGCCACCGATAGTGAGAAATCTTGAGGGTTGAAGTGAACCAGTGGGAATCTGATGGGGAGATAAAGAGGAACCATGGTTTGGAGAAGATTGCTTGGAGGACTCAGACGACATACTCACAAACCAAAGAGAGAGAGACAAGAGAGCTCGATAAGGGATAGCAACAGAGTGAGCCTTGGCTGAGTATTTATAGAGGAGCACCTCAAAAGAGGGTAGGGGAGGAACCTCATCAGCTACCCAAAAACCTTTGAAGGCAAAAACCCAACACAAAGGCTCCAACACAGAGCAAACAAGGAAGTAAAGGAGGTGTCTCATCATCACCCAAAAAATGACCAACCAGAAGGCAAGAAAATCACGTTTGGCAGTAATTAAGTTAAAGAGCAAGAAATTAATTTGGAAGCCATAGCCTAGATTAGAGGCTAACGAGAAACACAGCAAATAATCATAGCAAGCAGCATCAAAAAACTCAACAAACAAGCAGAGGAGTAATGATAGGCTAGGAGCTACAATAGCCCATAATAAAAACCAAAACCCTAAATTTCTTTGCCAGGAAAGAAGACGAACCGTCGGGAAGAAGAAAGCACGCGATAAAAGGGTAGATACCCACCTAAAAACTAAAACAAATAAAAACCCATAGACACTAAAACTCACCTTAATTAGGCACATCCAACAAGAAGGGGTCCTAATTAATGCCCAGAAGGAGTGATTAAGGAAAAGGAAATCACCCCAATCCCGAAAGCAGAGCACGGATAAGCCCAAAAAACAATTAACCCAAAAACAAATCCGTAAACAAAATAAAATCCAGCACAAGGAAACCCACCCCGTTCCCTGACACACGCAAACAGAACAATCAAAAGAGACGTAATCAAATCGCAGCACCACCATAGAAGAGCACAACAAGCAAGGCGAACAACGAGGAAACGGCCAAAAGAATCGAATAACCACAAGGAAAGAAGGAGAAGAACCTGAAACTAGCACCAGTAGCTCAGATCTGACCGGAAAGGAGCACGCGACGCTAGAGCGGAGTCTTCGAAGCAGAAGATGAACCGGATCGGGAGGTTTCTTGGGGCGGTGGAGACATGGGTCTAGATGCTTCTGCCTTGGGAACCTAGAGAGCATTTTACTCTTCCTACCTGTTCACTATCTCTCTCTCTTTTATGGGAGTATGGATATGTAGCAGAATATTAAGTTTGACTATGTATGACATTGAAAATAGGTTTGAAAGATCATATTTTAATAGTTAATGCACAAATTAAACCATAAACATGGCCAAGAAGCAAGTAAATGGGCCACGAAATTAAGAATTTTCGTCGCCCAAAAGAGAAAGTGCTACAACTGAATTTGTGGCCCATGATGCAGAATTTGTAGTGCAAAAAATGAATTTTTGGGCCACAAATGAATTTTGTAGCCCAAAGCACGAATTGCCCACAAATAATTTCGTAGCCTAATGTAAATAATTTGTGGCCCAAACCATGTGCTTTGGGCCACGAAATTTTCAATTGTCGCCCAAACTATGGGCTTCGAAGACTGGGCCACGAACTCGTGATGAAATATATTTTGTGGCCCAAAGGTTTGGGCCACGAAAATGATGTTTTGGGCCACAAAACTTTTCGTGGCCTAAACGATTTTTTCTTGTAGTGTTAGTTGTTCTTTTTAGTTTACTCATATCAATCTTGATAACTGTGAGTCTAGATAATCATATTGTGTAGAATCGGTATTTAGCAACAAATGTCTGTGAGAACGATATCTTTTTATTACTTTGATAAATCCGTGCACTTGCAGAACTTATCAAGGAGCCTCCTTCCTAACCCAATTCACCTATGATTAGGAAATTAGCTATAAACCATTTCCCAAGCAACTTCATAATTACTATAATCCCTATCTTCCTCAACAACCTTAGGAAGTAGTCTAACAATATTCGGAATATGGTAAAAAGATAAGCTAGAAATATAACCAAAATATAAAAAAAACATCTCAGCCAAAAATGCCAAACAACGCTCCCCGTTAGTGAACTGGGCCACCCTCCCGGGTGGCAAACTCACCCACCCGGGTGGGAGGCCTGCTGCGAGCAACACGCAGCTCCTGGTCTAGCTAGCGCCCACCTGGGCGATTTCGTAACTGAAATGTCGCCCGCCCGGGCAGCCTGTACTATGCATGCTATAATATTCTTCGTTCGACACATGCTCTCTCCCTTCTCCGCTATTCCTAACAAAAGGTACCCTCTTAAAGATAACCACGTTATTTTAATTTAAGTATATTGATTGATCTTATAGAGTGCTATATGCAGATTTTCACTTGTCATCCCCATGGGTTTAGTACCCAACTTTATATATATATAACATCCATAAATTGGGAAAAGAGAAGTAAAAACAAAAAAGAATAACTACCTGAAAAATACGAGGTAAGAAAAAAGCAAGGAAAAGGGAAAATACGAAGGTGGTCAAACGAAAACAAAGTAAATGAGATGACAATTGAAAGTAGAAAGAAGGAATCGAACTCCTGATCACTATCAGCTGGCCGTAGAAATCCAATTTCGCCACATTTGACCATTACAACACTACATCATTCACTATAACATTTTCCACAATCATTTATAAGAAACGTTTAGTTCCGCCAGTGACTCTTCTCATACTATTTTAACGTTAGAGAGCACACTATTTTCACACCCTCCTCACATTGCCAAAATTTATCGGTATTGATGGTGGTGAATGTGATATTGGAGTAGATATAATAAAAATACAGCAAATGCAATCTCATACAATCATAAATGGCCAGAGGTAAACAGAGAAGACGGAGAGACAAAGAGTGCAAAGTATTTGATATTTTTAATGGCAGTAGGCTTTTATGAGTATTTTAAGTAAAATACAATTAAAAATTAAAAAGATTCATGAATTATTAACCGTAGGTTGACAATAAAGAATCGTGTATATTATCTAAGAAAGGAACTGTAATTTTTTATAGGAATTGTAAATTTTAAGTTCTTATAAGAACTGTAGAAGACCGGAACACCGAAGGCACTCTTCTCTGCTCCTCTTAAGCCCTTGTTTTAATGTCTCCTCAAACTCTATTTTCACACCCCCTTTCATCCTCTGTTCCTCTCCTCTTTCTCCCTCAAATTCCCTGTCATCTTCTGCTTCTCCTCTGTTCGTGGGAAATTTGGTAAGGCTTACTTGGCGGATGGTAAGTCGATGGATGTGTTGGGTAAAGGTGATATGGAGATGCGTAGCCCAATTGGGGGTAGATGGGAGTTGCGTGATGTCAAGTATATCCCGTGTCTAAAACAAAATTTGATATCGGTGATGCAATTAGATAAATTCAGCTGCAAGATTGTGTTTAACGGCGGTTCCTGGAAAGTTGTCAAGGGGGCTATGACTCGGGGGACAAGAAGGAGAACGATGTACACCGCTGCAGGGTGTGGTAACATAGAGAAGAAAGCCGTTGTCGGAATGAGAAAAGGCCCGAGGCGCAGGGTGAAGTTTGCACAAGATGAGTTGTGCGTTGGTGAACCTTTAAAGACAAATGCGAAGAAGGGTGTTTCGTTCGGGTGGGAGCGAAGAACGAAAGGAGACCGGAAACAGTTCATGAGTTGTCTTTGGGAAAGGTTGGTGAAAGGCGGAGGTTGGTGAAAGGCAGAGGTTGGCGAATACTGCAATGGAACTCCATGGTTGATTGGAGGTGGCTTCGTAATAGGTAAGTTGAAGAATATGAACTATGGTGAATCAAGGTGGTCCTTGGTTGGTGGCTTTAGTCTCCATGTGGGAGGTTGTTGAGTGGATGGAGCCTAAGATGGAAGAAGTATGAAACTTTCGGATAGCATGGGCATGCCATATTATAAGGTGAAATTGGCATATGCGTGCAATCAAGGCAGAATATGGTTCAATGTTGGAGTCTTGGATTCCATCATTGGATGCTTGTGGTCTAAAGCCTTGTTTAATTCCAAGTTTATTACTAGTAATTTTGTCGATAATGGTTGTAACTCCTTGTGTTTATTTCCATTGAATAAGGAAGTT
The DNA here is from genome assembly GCA_030267885.1 of Mesembryanthemum crystallinum. Lineage (NCBI taxonomy): Eukaryota > Viridiplantae > Streptophyta > Magnoliopsida > Caryophyllales > Aizoaceae > Mesembryanthemum > Mesembryanthemum crystallinum. The sequence continues at coordinate 10,112 of BSSO01004084.1, forward strand.
TAAGACAGTGTAACATCTCTAGTAATTGGGTAGCTTGATGGTCATTCAAGTACTATAAGTACCATAGAGGTTAAAGTGTCCTTGGCATTGTATTCTATCCTAGCAACTCATATTTCCTAGTGTGACCGTGACTTTCTCCCAATTTGGGTTAACATGTAAGAAATTGCTTGTCTTGCTTATTGTCACTTTTTAATTCCTTTGATTATTTTTGTGAGAGTTTGAGAGATCACAAAAACCCGGTTGTCGATCCTAATATTAGGTTTTGAGGAAAGGGAGAAGATGATAGGAGAGGAGAACTCTTTCAGAGAAGATAGAGAAGATTAGGGTTGGAGAATTATTTTTTAGTGAGGTGACCTCCATGGGATTCTGGTGATCGAAAATTGATGTGGCTTCACCTTTTTCAAATTTAACGTTTGAAGTTAAAATTTTATGACACTTATACCCTTAGACTTATTTGGCCCTTATAGAAGGGATTTAGAGTAGTTGAATAAGACAAAAAATATGGGAAATTCCAACTGGTACCCTTGAGGTTAAGACCTTTCCAGTTGGTGCCCAAAATCTTTTTAAAATCCAAATGGTGCCCCTGTAATATTAGCACTTATTACTTGGTGACCTAAATTGTAAGAGAAATGTTGATTGAGTCGTTAATTTGCAACTGTGGCATCTTATCTTGGTTTTACCACCCATTTTCAATTTCCCCTCAACTCATCAATCCCTTAGTCCTCACTTTCAAGCTCTAATTTTGCTCCCCTAAGCTTATTATTATGTCATTCTAAAACCTTAAAACATTATGAATGATCGAGATGAAGCATTAGAGAAGTAGATACGGAGAATATGTGCAAAATAAATAAGTTAATCACCTCGATTAGCAATTTTTTTTTAACGAAAATGGGCACTAAGTAGAAAAGGTAAAAAATATAGGGGCACTATCTGGATTTCATAGAAATATTGAGCACCAATTGGAAATGTCTTAACTACAAGGATACCAACTGGAATTTCCAAAAAAAAAAAAAATATTTACCCTCCACCCTACTTTTTTAGCTCAAATTTTTTTGAGCTAATGATTCCGATTTTTTATAACAAATAAAAATGTGAAAATGCCCCGGAAATTGAAGTAGTTACAACCACATTGCAACGGCTAGTTTCTTAGTTTCATAGCAATAATAAGCAGCTAAGGTTATCAACTCACATCCAAATCGTTTTCAGTGTTCCATTCAATATAATCGGTTAGTTCCCGTTGTGATTAAATTCATTTGCACATCAAATCAAGGGTAGAACTCATGAACAACTTCACTAAAAATGTGAGGATGAGTCAAATAATATCAATGTTTTAAGTTTCTATTCAGAAATTGGAGTCTTAACCACATATATTTTAACTTGGGTGTAATCAATCAACATCCTAAACATAACCAAGCAGCATGATATGAGTGATCACAAATGATCACATTGTGATCACATCCACCAAATTTACCAAAATGATCCTTACTTCCGGGTTTCTTAAACATGGGTCTAATAACTCACTAAAACTAAATTTCTTGCCAAATACGCATGTACACAATTTATAATATCAAAAAAATGATTTATCAAGTGATTTTATAATATATAAGCAGGCAATCAAAATAAAGTCATATCAAAGACATTTCAAGCCCTAGTATACTAGGGTATTACTCTCACTAATATGAACCATGACACAAAAATCACATATTGCATAAGCACTTAAGCACATGGAGAAGATATAGAATAGATAAACAAGAATCTCAGTCGACAACTTATTCCATTATAATCTTTGTTCACAAACCTAACTCTTGGTTAATTCAGTTTATCCTAACTCAGACAAAGACGCTGCTGGTATATGAAGATACTTGCGTCAAACCCAAAACCAATCTTGTTGTGATACCATCTGTAACACCCCGGTTTTTAAGAAAATAAATAAAATTAGAATCGACCAGAAAATCAGATACAGTTTCATTTGTAAATTCAACGATTTTTTGTCAAACACTACCTTTTAAAATATTTTTGTAGACAACTACTCCCTCCGTTTCACTAAAATCTTGTCGCCCAAACTGTGCACGGTCATTAACACGGCACTTTGACCATGAATAATTGTATTTATATAAACTTGAAAATTTATAAATATTTGATAGTTTGAAAATACTATTTAAGATGAATAAAAAAATATTATTTTTACTTTGAAAATCATTACCCTTGTTCATATATTAATGGTCAAAAGTTTGAAAATTTTGGGCGATAAGATTTTAGCGAAACGGAGGGAGTACCTTTTAAGATCGATTTTCTTGTGAGATGATACCTTTGGCTGTAATATGACTAAATTTTTAATGAAATTTTAAAAATACCCTTACACCTTCTCAAAGTATTGTTGAAATCCCGAAAAAAATGGAAGATTAGAGTAAAGGTGTAGAGACCACGACCCGTATGTGGTATGGTCCCCCATGTGACAAGTTCATTTGGTTTTTGAAAAGAAGTCACCAATAAGTTTTAGTAAAAACTTATAAAATTTAATAAAAGAAATCAAATTGGCGTTTTATGAAAATACGCCTAACGGAGCCTTCATTTACCGAAAGGGACATTCCGAAGGGACAATACTGAAAGGACAATATCGAAGGGGCGTTTGGAGGTTCCGCTTAGGGTTTTAGAAAACTCCGCTTCCCGATTGTCCCACGTAGCCTTTGGTGTGGAGACTTCCGACTTCAAATTTGATCACTTGAGCAAAGTCAGGATTCGGGGACGATGTTACGGCTTTGAATGGAGTGCACCCTTGCCGCCCGTTTGGGAAAACAGCCTCTACTAATCACTCTCACCAACATTAATTAATTAAAGGATCAAACAAGACTAATAAAGTAGTTCATGTTAAATCAAATCAACAAACCATTATCAAATATGAAAGATCAGACATGATTAATGAAAAACTAATTAGAGAAAGATTGATTTTAGATTTGGGATCCCTTAGGTTACCTTGGTGGTAAATGCCGTCGATGAGCAATGTTCGGAACTCAGAACTTTGACAGATTGAATAGGTTTCTTTGTGATTGGGTGAGGAGGTCTTAGTGGTGGTGTTTAGATGTATTCGGAGTGTTTTGATTTGAGTTTTTCGGCAGAAAGAGGAGGCTGTACGGCCGCGCAGGATGGCCGCACGGTCACGCAGCATGGTTGCGTGGCCAGGCCTGTGACACAAGGGATGGCCGGCACAAGGGATGGCCGGTGCGGCCTCCCCTACTGTCACAGAGGAGACCACGCGGCCTTGGCACCTAAACACAACAAAAGTAGGGTGCTGGCCAACTGGTATTTGGTCATTTCCGGGTATTTTTTGGGCTATGTGTTTGGGCTATCAATCTATCATTGATCCGATTCCGTATTATTGCGTACATTGATTGTAATTTAACTCGTCATCGAGCTTAATAAAATTGGGTGATAATAGAGCCCCCACTTTGACCGAGGCTAGCCGAAGGTCAAAGAATGAGAATGAAAAGTACACAAATTTGAGTCTGCACAGAGTTGTGGGACCTGTGCGGGGCAGGAGCATTTTTTTGAAATGCGCGGAGCAGCGGGGACCTGCGCGTGGCAGGAGCGTTTTTGTGAATCTTCACGGAGCAGTAAGACCTACGCGGAGTAGGGGCTTTTTTGTAAATCTGCACGGAGCAGTGAGACCTGCGCGGAGTAGGGGCATTTTTGTGAATCTGTACGGAGCAGTGAGACCTACGGAGTTGGGGCTTTTTTGTAAATCTACACGGAGCAGTGAGACCTACGCGGAGTAGGGGCATTTTTGTGGATCTGCATGGAGCAGTGAGGCCTACGCGGAGTAGGGGCATTTTTGTGAATCTACACGGAGCAGCGAGACCTATGCAAAGTAGGGGCTTTTTTTGTAAATCTGCACGGAGCAGTGAGACCTACGCCGGAGTAGGGGCTTTTTTGTGAATTTGGAGTAGGGTCCCTGGTCAGCTTTAGGGATAGAAGCCCCCAATTCAGTCTTCTGGCGTCAAACTCCCAGTTCAGGTTTTGGTTATCGAGCCCCCAATTCAGATTTTGGGTATCGAGTTCCCAAATTAGATTTTGGGACTCGATCCGGACTTTGAGCAGCGAGCTCCCAGGTCAGACTTTGGGACTTGATTCGGAACTTGAGCAACGAGCTCCCATGTTAGATTTTGGGACTCGATTCGGGTCTTGAACATCGAACTCCCAGGTTAGATTTTGGAAATCGATTCGAGTCTTCGACGACGAGCTCCCAGGTCAGATTTGGGACTCAATTCGGGTCTTGAACGACGAGCTCCTATGTCAGATTTTGGGACTCGATTCGGGTGTTGAGCAACAAGCTCCCAGGTCAGATTTTTGGCACTCGATTCGGGCTTCGAGCATCGAGCTCCCAGGTCAGATTTCGGGACTCGATCCAGGCCCCAAACATGTATCATCACTGATTATTCTTCTGGTAAGCATTGATTAAACCAAAGGCGCTCTTTGACCCGAGGGCACCCACGTTGCAATGGTTGATGTTGTTGAGGCCTTAATTTATGCAATTACGTGAAACTACAAGATGTTCACCAACATATGGACAAACCCAAATGCATGCAAGGCTAACATTGAGTGTTGGTGTAACTTATGCAACTATGGGGACTCGTAAATGCGACTTTCTACATGGACTCTCTAGACTGCATGTAATGCTGATGCGATGAATGCAACTATATGGATTCTCTAGGCTGTTTGCTTATGTTGGTATGATGAATGTGACTAGATGGACTCTTTAGGGTACATGTGATGCGGACACGATGGATGTAAGTAGATAGACTCCTTAACTCATGCAGAGATGACACCCGCTCACACAAGGGAGGGATTACCGTACAATGAGCTTGAACGATCAGTCGATGCAGCGATCATAGTTCTAAAACTCGACCACCTCTATGTCTCGGGAAAGCTCCCACTCATGAGGCTTATGGATCTCGAGTCGGTAGGTCAAGAAAGATGAATACCCTGAGCTAGCACTGGGACTAGATGTAAGACGCAAAAGAATTATTGCAAAGTCCTCAGAAACAAAGTTGCCCC
>BSSO01004085.1:0-15162 GCA_030267885.1 Mesembryanthemum crystallinum
ACGCATTATTCTCCATAGAAGCTACGGTGGTCAAACAAGGAAGGCTATGTCGAGGTAACGAGACAAGTTATTATTCCTTTTTCTATTGGGACATATTGGGGTACAGTTACTTGTGATGTAATTCTTATGGAAGAGTGTCACATGTTGCTTGGTAGACAATGGATTAATTCAAAGCAAGCAATTTATGATGAAGTCCATAACACATATGCTTTGTCATATGAGGGTAGAAGAGTTAGGTTAATTCCTTTACTTTCTAATTTTGAAAATACTCCTACACCTAAGGTGGAAAGTGAGAATGAATCATTAACTTTTGTGCATAAAGAAGAGGAAGAAAATGTTGATCTTGAAGTGCAACAAGTAATCCTTGAAGATAAGCCTAAAGTTGTAATTGATCGTGAAGAAGCAATTGAGGATCTTGTGCAACAACAAGAGAAAGAAGAGCCAATATTTTCCATGAACAATAGAATGGACTCCAAGTGGGAACAAGTACGACAAGATTGGAACTTTCTCTCATCTTCTTACAAGGATCCCTATGACCAAAAAATCGGGCATTCAAGTACAAAATTACAATTGTGTGAGCCCATGGTAGATCTTGTTTCAAGGACAAAACTATATTCCCAAAGAGTTCAAGAGGAGAGCAAGAAAACAAATGAATTGCCAATCAAGTTTCAAGATGACTCGGGCACTGGGACTGTGTTGTCCAATGACTCGTGTGCCACAATGCATGAGAGATTCATAAGACTCACATTTGATCCTGGAGGTTACGTGCTTCAGTTAGAAGAGGGAACCCTAAGATTCGAGGACGAATCTTTTTCAAGAAAGGGAGTTTGATGCATGAACATCAAGAAGATTATTATTTTATTAATTAAGAGTCTTATTATTTGTTTCCTAGTTTAGTTTTGAGTCATTATAGTAAGATGTTTTAACAGGTTTTTTAGGAAAGTTGATCTTTTAGAAATATTATCTTTTAAAAAGGTCATCTTATTTAGGTTTTTTAATTCTAGTTAGCCTAAAATTTAGAAAGTTTTCTAGTTTTATTTTGTTTTCTTTTTCCCTAAGCTACTTTATTTTCCCTATAAATAGGGCATGTAATTGTTTATTTCAGATGGCGAGTTGATTAATGAAATCAAGAATTATTCTCAAAAGTTCTCTTTGTGAGTTCTTATCCAGGTCTAAGTTTTCTTTGTGAGTTCTTAAATCTTTGTTTGCCTTTGTGGCTTACACCCCATAATTACCTCATTGTCTTAGTGAGTTTGAGTGAATTAGACCCTTATTTGATCCCTAACCGTGTGGCCTAGCCTGAGTTAGAGGTTAGATAAGTTATTGCTTTTATCCCATAAATCTAAAAATCTCAAAATACAAGTGGTTTTATTTTACCGCTGCATCCAAGCATATTTATATGCATCAGACGCGCTTTTTACTTCCCGGCTAAAACATCTCTTATACATATATCAAAATGAATAGTATAGTAATCCAAACTTTAGTTATCTTCAAATTTGAAGGTGCGTAAGTGGATGCTGGGATATATCCCTCGTATCATAATGCCTTGTGAAGGCATATCAACTCAAGATGCTACCAATAACAGTATTGGGGATGGGAATATGAGATGTCAAAAATTCAAGTTCAGTACCAAACTATCTAATGTGGTATACCTACTAGTAAGTTTACTTTATTCATTCTAGTTATGGCCCACATTACCATTAAAAAAAATACTTCATCCGTTTCACAATATAGAGCCTATTGACTTTTTCACGATTTTCAAGGATACACTTTAACCTTTAATATTTCTTCTTATATATTATCAAATATTATAAGATTATAACCTTATATATGAATGTAATTTCAAAGGCCAATCTAATGATATAATTTTTCATATTGTGATTCAATATATCTTTTCATGAATTAGTGGTCAAAACAAATAAATTATGACTCACGTAAATAATGGAGGCGCTATATTGTAAAACAGATAGAGTAACAAGTTAAGATTAGGATTTTAGTATAAAAATCCCACTATCGCGATTTCTTCCTTACACTTATAAAAACACGGATGGTTCATATTGATCTTTACATGATCCAAAATGATAAGATCTTGGTAATGAAGAAATAAATATCCCTAATCCCTCATCATTTGCCTACCCAACTACTCATTAAATCACTTTCCCATTCATTGTTGATTTATTGTTCGATTGAATGATTACCACCCACCCTCATTAACTGAATCCCTATTAACTTTTATCATAAAATTTCACCCTCGATCTACCACCCATTACCCATCATTCCAACTGTTTTCGATTGTTTTTCTTTAGACTTTCTAACTTTCTTCTCTTCCAACTCCTCCGCCCCCTCTATCTCTCCCCCTCCCCTTATCGCGGTTGAGATGTTACTTTACGGTTTGCAAATTTTAGATGCAAGGGTTCTGTCGATGACTCTTGCAAGTAAAACCCTAATTACATATGTACACTTTGAAACTTAAAAAATGAAAGCGATAAAACCAATAGTTCAAGCTTCAAAACATAAGTACGTGAAAATTTTATTTATAATAATGCTTAATCATATATATTCAAATGACATATGTTGAGAGATAGGTTGGACAATCCCTCGCTTTAGCCCGTACTTCTACTTCATTAAGCAATGCAAGGACCTACTTCCACTACAAGAAATCTACTCTTTTAACAACAAAATTTTATGACGGTCGTCACATCAAGGACCTTATCGGGTTCGCAAAGCCTAGGATAATTGCAATGTAATCCTTTCTTCTTGTTTTCGGGCGTTAACAAGTAAGAGCTCATAATACAAGTCCAAATTGAATTCACAAAACCCAAGTCTACCTTTGGCACAATGCATACATAATCAGTGGGCCAACAGTTTGACAAGTTCACCCAGAAAAAGTAAATTGTCATGAATTTGCCAACATCCAAAACCACCACCATCTACTCCCACCCACCAAACAAAATAGCTCACAAGTTACACCCTTGATTTCAGTTCCTAGGTTGTTCTGCTTCACGTGACCCACCTGACTTTGCAACAAAAACAGTAGTAGTAGAAACTGAAGAGAGAGAAACGGCTTGTCATTCAACACATAAGCTTCAAGTTATTGATCAGTTTTGCACTTTTTGCGACCTAAGGGAAAGAAAAACGCGAAAAGGGTACTCAATATATACAACTCTTAGAGCGTGACTGAGTGACGTTGAACTAAATTAAACATAAAAACTGGCGACGTTTGTTGGGAAAGGGGGATCCACACTGGGTGGTGGTGTTGTATTAGTAAATTAGACTTCGTTCATTTGAGTATCCCATTGAGACCAATTGGCGGCACTGCCCGTACGAGGCATGCTGTTGATGCGAGTGTACTTGTCGACGTTGAAGTTGGCGCCACAAATCACGCCTTGGCTATCCACCCTTGGCATTGCCCTCACCTTGTTCATTGGATGCTCGAAGCTCATTAATCCTCCTTCACTGTGGAACATGAATCCTGCATGCCAGCCCAATTAAGACAATAAAAGATCCCCCATCACCAGTAAAAATAATCAAAAAGCCCAAAGGACAACTAGATAGCTTGCCTAAGTCGGGACAAATAGTGTCAAAGTCTACTCAATGAAACAGTATATGTAAGTTTGGCTAATGACGCTCATCAATGACAGGCACCTAAACCAATCAAGTCGCAAGTTTTGAAGTATTTCTATTTTGATTTTTGTATACATAAGATGCATTTGTGTACATATCCAAGTAGACACACTTGATACTCTTCACTAACTAAAGAGATCCAGTTGAATTGGTACTGTTAAGTAGATAGGGAAGGGTAAAGAACATATGACTACCCCTTGCGTCTTAATAAATCAATTGAGGACCTCTAATCAGAAAGGATGTTGACTCAAATAACACACCACAAAATGCATCACGTTTGGCTAAAAGGCAGTTCCAAAACATAATTGCTTTAATACTGTAACTTAAGTTTGTGTCTTTGTGATATAACCACTAAACTAAGATTTAAGTCATGCATGAACGTGATACATCGTATAAACCAATTTCTGAAGGATAATTCCTAGGTTTTAGGAGAACTCCCACATTTAGTGGATGAATCTTGGGGGTGATTCTTCCACCACAAAGGACCAAGTCCATATAAAAATTTGTGTTTAAGATTTCTGACATAGTCTAATAACCACTTTAGCTTCTACTTTGGCCTTGAGGATGCTAGATCTTTCTTCTCTTTTCATTTCTTCACTTTTCTTCCTCAATCTTAGGTTTTGCAGGTAAACATCACACTCTCTAGTCGCTAGTCTCTTCATGCAAAGGACGTGTCAAGTCTAAAACATACACCACCAAAAAATAATTATGACCCTCGGCACAATGGTACGATGATTCATGACGCTATCCTTTTATATATTATTATTTTCCTGAGACAAACAAAAAATAGTAGAGCAGTATTTTAAAATATCCTAAATCACAAAAAACAATGGAATACATCACTGTTCTGATTCTAAAGGCAAAGCGGCAGATTCGTGTAAAGGGACCATGATCATCAAACCCAAAATTATGAAAAGCTAAAAAAATAACAAATAAATAAATAAAGGGAATAAAAAAAAAACATTATCACATTTCAAGGTGTTGAACTGAAAGCTTACCAGCTGGGAAGGGAGCAAATGATTTAGCACATCCATCCTTAATAACCTCCACATCATCAGAAATCACCACTGAGCCATCCCCAGCAATTCCCCAGTACAACTTCACTCCTCCATCAGAACCCTTTTCAGCATCAACGACACATAAAATAAACATCAATTTCAAGAGCTACTATATATAATCATAGCAAGTAAAATGATTAAACATACTAACCATAACATGCTAGTACATAAGTATCTAAACTAAACACATGTTTCAGAGGCCAGTCATTCCAATTATGTCACAAAATTATCTTAAACGTGTAATAACACAGTACTATAACCTATAATAAGTTAATACTCAGTTACTCCATCGCCATAATATGCTACAAATTATATTACCCTTTTTAACCAAAACACTATTGATGAAGGTCATAACAACTACAAGCACATGTGAGATAACACTAAACATAATACTATGACAAATGCTAATTCCAGGCTCTGTATTTCATCATTATCATTCATTAAGTCTACTCATTAGTCATTAACTTAAAGTCAATTCTACAACTTTTTATTTTTCTTACATATGTAGTACTCCATACTCGTTCAGCTCTATTCAATTCAAATAATTTCGGTTCTATCCACTTAAAAATGAACAGAGAGTACTAGAAATATTGAGTCAATTAGAAACAATAACTATGAAGGGTGTATTCATTCCATCGTTCCCATTTTGCATTATGTTCAGCTCAGTTATGCAACTAATCATTCATTCCATACAACACATTTTAATTGAAATGAACACACAATAAGTAGTGAATATTAATGATAGGGATCATAGTTACCAGAGCAGTGAAGACAGTCCCAGTCTTGCTATCATAGACCACAAACCCAAATCTGCCATCAAGATCCTTAATGACCTGATCAGCAGGGTAAGGCCCACGGTCCCTCAGTGTCCTATAAGCCTCAATAATCAACATTGCTTCATTTGCACTCTTTGATAGCCCATATTGCTTAATCAGCTGACACAAATTGTCCAAACTCCCCTTGAACAAGCAATATATGTCCTCATACCCACAAAACAACCTGCACACTCAATAAATCATAATAAAAATAAAATAAAAATTCATAAAAATACCTCTAAATAAACCCCAATCATAACAAAATTCATAAACTGAAATGATATGAACTGAATGATCACCGAATGAATAGTAATATGTGAGTGAAAAAATAAGTTGCACAAACTGAACTTAATGCAGATTGGATAAGTTGGGATGAACACCCCAGAATCAAGAGATGATCTTAGTAGTTAGGAACATGATCCCAAACGGTTTGATTTCCTCTAAAACCAAAAAAATACATACCCAGATTAAAAAGATACAAACTTTATTAAAACACACACACACAGCTATTTGTCAATATTTTTTTACTTAAAAATAAACAAACAGGGTAAATGATGTCCAAATATGATGATGATGCAAAGAGTGAAGAAATTCTTACAATTGTTGAAGTGGGTTAGCAGGATGAGGACGAACATAAGCAAGAACAGCAGCTTGACCAAAGCTCATAGAGAAAGTATTCTCAGGGTGAAGAGAGAGAAAGTCACGGAGGGTTTCATGAGGCAACTTGGGTTTGTTGGGTGCTTTGTGGGATGCAGGGCTGTTCAGCTCCTCTGGTGGGTGAGCAAATGCCTTATGAAAAATTGCCAACATTTTTGCAAAATCAACTCAGTTTTGTTTTTCAAGAGATTGAAGATGATGAAATTGAAATGAAATGGGGATGCTTTTAGTGAGGAAAAAGAAGTGGGTTTTATAAAGGGAAAGAGAGATGATCAGAGCCAGCAGAATTGGGAAAAATCTGGGTAGCGGCCAGGATTATCTAATTGCAGAGAGAGAGAGAGAGAGAGAGGGGCAGAGAGAGTAAAATTGTGAGCTGATTGGGGTTGGGGATAGTGAAAGGGATAAGGATAGTTGGGGTTCACTTCACTGGTATGTCTTTATCCTCCCCATTGTTTGTAACTTTGTTTAGTGTCTTTGTCATGGGGTCACTTATCCACATTTGGATTTAGGACAAATTCACATGATCCACTAACTACAAGAAGGATTTTCCATTTTTTACTAGAAAAACGATTAGGTGTCTCATTTAGGAAAAAGAAAATTATTATTAGAAAATATTTAGTTTTTTTTTGTTAGAAAAATATTATTAAATTTTTTATTTTATCAACATATACTAGTTCTATTTTACTTTATTTTTTATTTTATTTTGCATATTCATACCTACTAATTTAGGCATATGCTCATAAGGGTGGACTCTTGAGTTTTCAAGGTGAGATATTTGAAACAAAACTGGTTGATGTCAAACTTTTATTTAAAATTGATAATTTGATTTAGAAAATATTGTAAGAAACCATCATTTGAAAGTCGAGTTTTTTTATCCAATCTCCTTATATAATTTTTTTTTTAAAACAAAATTACCTTAACTTTTACTTCCGTTCTACTTGCGCCCCCTTATGATTTTTTTTAATGAAAAAGCAACATAAAGTGACCGTTTTACCCTCACACCTTCTGCACGTGCTTCACTTAAGACTAATTATACCAATCATTTCTTATTTTCTCTTACACCAGTCATTTTATGATGACTCTCTCCCCGTTATAAATCCCTTACTTCATCATGTTATGAGAGGAGAGAAAATAATTGGGTAATTAGCCTTAAGTGAAGCACGTGCAAAAGGTGCGAGGTAAAATGGTCAGTTCACATTGTTTTTTTTTTTTTTTTTTTCCGAAAATGACCATAAGGTGGTGCGGGTAGGACTGAACTAAAAGTTAAGGTGGTTTTGTTTAAAAAAATTGTATAAGGTGGTTAGATAAAATAACTTAACTTTTAAATTATGGTTTCTGACAAATTTTTCTTTAATTAATTTGGGTAAAAGTAATTTACATGTTGCAAATAATTATTTCTCTAGTGTTAAATTTGGTTTAATTTGGACTCAATTCAAATGAGCAAATGCATTTTAATTGAGGTTTCGGCCTAAAATCAATTGATATTAAATGGTGTAATTCACTTAGTTATAATTAAGGCCTCTTTATTTATAAATACGAGAGACACACAACCACTTTAACATCTAGAAATAGTAAAATTGGGTTAAAATTGAGTATTTTACACTTTCACGCACAGCACTTGTAAATACTTGCTACATGTCAAGTTAAATTGCAATAATGATACTCCTACAAGTTATCGGACATGTGGCAAACATCCACAAGTAGATGTGTCCTGCAAGAGATGGTGTATTGGAAGTAAAAAGACCTATGGGACCAGGTTTAGCCCCTTGTATTTTCAGTGCAATTGGTCTCAGCATTTGGTCGATTAAGTCAAGAGATGGGTAAGTACCTTCATGTCCCAATCACCTCTAAAACATCAGAACTTGGTTAAGGGGAAAAAAAGGGTACCAGTGCTATAGTGCATATTAAACCTAACCGAAAAAAAATAAAATACAACCCAAATTCGACCCGTTACCAGAAAAATAGAGATGCTCTCCTAGTAGAGAATTGACTCGATTTTACCAAATCCGAACCCGACCCAACTGACCTATTTCCCATGATTCCGTTTCACAAAGCGCCTATTTGAATCGTGCACATTGAAGGGAAGCTGCAACGATCTCATCATGAGAGACCTTTTTATTTTTATTATTATTATTAATGCTTCACAAGGGTCGAGCAAAAATGTCTTATGACCCACTCATCCACAATAGTTAGTTTCATGTCTTGTCTTCGTTTCTAAAGGCATGTTCATCACTCATCAGTATATACTTGACCAATACTCTATCATGGTGATGATGATATTGTAGGTGATAAAGCCATATTTATAAAATTCTGAGACGACACTTCACTTGTGGACGCCAAATAATTCTAGGGGCTTCATTGTGACTTCCACCTTACCAATTATTGAAGAACCTAGGACATACGTATCATCTTATAACATGTCATAAGTACCATTTTGCCCTCACACCGTTTTCGGTGTCTCGCCGAAAAAAGAATAAAAATGAAAACATGAATTTTAATAACTGGGAGGCCAATATTCTCAAGTTTAATCAGAATGAAGTTTTCGAGGTACTTGCAATACATTTTGTTGCTCGTGGTTACTGACATATAAGAGGCTGAATATATTGAAGGAAGAGAGATTATAAACTTCCACCCAATTGGTATTGTTACTGGATTCATAACTTGCTCTTAGGAAGTCCTACAGGCGTATCTCTTGATCTTTTCTCGACCACTCGAGATAGTTGTTTCACAGCGTCTTTAGAAACATGGCGCGGCCGGCTCAGCCAGAGTCCTCCATCCACTGGTAGAATTGCTCCATTGATGTATTTACCTTGAAAATAAGAAGTTCAAAAGGCCTATCAATAGTTTTAATAAAGGAATAATACAATTCCACTACCACAAACAAACTCTTCTTAAAAACTTGACAAACGTAAAAACTTGTGTAGACACACATCTATAGTATACACCAGGTAAGATCTCCCCCTATTGGCAAGAATATTTATCCCCATGCTGAAAGAAAGTCACCCATCTTTTCTGAAGTAAAATCACCCATATTTTAAGATTCACCCTTTTTTTTTTTTTAGTGAAAGTCACCAGATGTGGATGTGTACTATTATGCATTGAGTGTATGCAAGACAGACTTAAAAACTAAATATATTAGAACTTGTGCTGGCTATGATAGTTCGTTGATTATTTGGTTACAAAATAGGGCGCTATATTTCCGGTTTCCCTTCTTAAACCAGTCATCCCGATAGTGTAACGCATGAAGAGAACACTCAGAGGAGTTTCATGGAAGCAGCAAAGTCTCACTGACATACATCTCAAATCAAAATCAAGTGGAACAAGCATTCCCTTCCCATAATCCCATCAGTTTTTAGTTTAAAGTGGTCACATGTATTAGCAATTCAGGAAATTGTGTAGTATCAGCAATACAAGAGTTCCACGGCCTTCATCAAGGAGTGCCCTGCCCTACCCTACCGTAAATTTGCCCCGAGCCTTGATGATTATGTGTATCACACAAAGCATAACTATTAATTTTTCTTCTGTCACTCTTTTCCTTTCCCCACACCTCAATCTGTTCACTATAACTGTAAGTCTATGATAAGAGGGTTCTCTTGTTAATGTCATTTCACTCTAAATACAGACTACAGTGAACTGTATTATTATATGGATGTTCTCTTGACAAACTTGTTTGACATAATTGCTTACTTTACTCTCGTTTTTCTATGGGGGGTGTTTCCATTGTCAGAAAAAAAGTTTACAACAGGAAGATAGAAATTTAGACACCTATTTGGATATACAAAGTGAAAAGTTAAGCAACCTGAGATAAAAGGAATAACAAACATGTACAGTATATTAATATAAGAAGACAAGAGCAGTCATAAAAAATATTCAATAGCAACCAGATTAACACAGAACATCAGCTCTTTGACGTACACACTGTACAATATTAGATCCTGTTAACAAGGTTATCTACAATGTGACTAATAAAACTTTCAAAACATACATTAAATAGAGACACCAAATAGAAAGAGTGTAGGGATTTAGGGAGAGTGAAAGAAGACTGACAAATGATTTACACCTTTTGACAGAATATCAGGGGAATTCTTTAAATTTATTTTTTGTGATGCATGACAGAATGAATCATTCATGTTTGACATATTGTAATTTGGGAAACATACATTTCCGTCCATTTGGGAAACAAAAGAAATAGAAAAAGGCTAGTAGCTGAACATTCTATTAATAACAAAGTTTAGTGGCAAAGAGGGACCATTAAATACTGAGAAAGAACTATTAATAATATGTGAGTCTGCTCGGCCCAATAAAACACTAGAATTAGATGACTGACAAGTTTGATTTGTAAGTTTGATCTCAAAGAGGTTTGTGAACAACTCCATCATAACATTATGAGAGGGAAAGAATTCGGATGCACATGAAAGAGTAACAACATTAAGCTGCACATTTTCATTTTACACCAACTGCAATTACGCGACTTCTGTTTAATATATCACCTTGTAAATCTTCCATTCCTGTATACACTCTGCCACCTAGTGGAAACCTATCCTTCTATACTTTTTTTATTACTCTGAAATCTTTCCAATGAAGGATGCATCTCTACACCAGTAATAATATTATGCTTCACATAGGGCACAAATTAATCAGCTAACTTCAGATCTCCTTACAAAACAATCTATAGCTGTTCAAAGGATTATTTGGAATTCCAATGGTATTACACTCAAGTTTCTGTCCATGGCATCCTACTTCTACAATATGTAGGCCTTCCAGTGCACAACTACCGATGGAACGAGTCAGAATAGGACAGGATATGTGTTTTATCTGTATCTTAAACAACAATGCATGTCTGATCTAGAAAGAAAAAAAATAAAATAAAAAATACAACAACAACAACAACAACAACAACAACAATGCATGTCTCGGGGAAAAACATAAGTGATTAATGTATCAATTACTCAAATGATACAGCCCCAAAGTGCGTTAGTTTGTAACTAAATCATGGGATTTCTAGGTGAATTCCACCCGATTCTTATATAATGGTTTTTTAGTTTGCAAGTATGAAAAGCAATTTAATTGAACTCTTTACTTGTGTGATTGTATTTTGGTTGTTGAGCAGGAAAGATATGTATGTATTCAAATGCATTTATGTTTCAGACAAACTTATGAAAGAGAACAAAAGGGGAAAAGGAAAATACATGAGTATGAATAAATTTACCCACCTGCATCAGAGGCAAGGTATACGGCAGCCATAGCGATATCCCATTTCTCTCCAAGTTTATAAAGGGGCATGTAATCGTTAGCTTTGCTTTCCATCTCCTTTGGTGCAAGCTTACTCATTCCAGTTGTATCACCAATCGGACCTGGTGCTATCCCATTGACTCGAATATCATAATCAGTTCCCCACTCCAATGCCAAATTTCTAGTAGTTGCATCAACAGCTGCCTACAACACCAACAAGCCATAAGTACCNCCAATAAACAGGATTAGCAAGCATCAAAATCAAAGGTGGAAATAATGAACGAAATTTTTGGCAAAACCCACCAGTTCAATAGCTGCCTACAACATCAACACCAACAAGTCATAAGTGCTGAAAGAAAGGTAGATAATACTAACCTTGGCTGCAGTTACATGGATTTGGTACCAAGCAGCAGTGTAATGCAGGGTGGCACTTATGTTGATTATTACCCCACCACTGGATGAAGTTCTTCCCGGCCCTCCTTTTTTTAGATATTTAAGTGCCTCGCGACACATTGTGAATGTCCCAACCGAATCAATATCCAGTACTGCAGAGTAAAGATGAGATGTAGTTGCTTCCATGCAATCTAGAGATATACACTTCGTAGGCGTCCAAAAATTTCTTTATATGATGCAGTAAGAAAGAACAGTTAAGAATCTTGGTCAAAATATAGATCAACTTAAGCTTCAGTAAAAGGAAGAGTTAGAAGGTTGCTGGCATGTAAATATAATTTGCCTTTCTGTAGCCGCGACTTGCATAAACCCTGACACAGNACATAAACAAAAAAGGAAAAAGGAGTATATTCAAAATTCATATTACAAACATCTAAACTACTGGCATTGTCCTCTCCTTTTCCATGATTTAGCAATTTTCTTCTTGAAAGGATGACTTGGCCACGGTATAACAAAGTACAAAATTTTGCGTAATTAAAACAGAAATTAAAATTAAAAAAAAAAAAACCAAAGGAGATTCTATCATTCGAGAGTCCAGATAAGTCAGAGTCTGCTTTTTCACAAGCAGACATGGCACACCCACAAGAGCATAACCCATTTCCCTTGTGCAAATACAACAAAACCGATGAAAATGAAAAATAAAACTGGTAATAGGCAAATTCCAAAAATTGGGAAGGATAATTCTACCCGAAAGTAATGACGCGGGATAAAGCCCACTTTTGTTGAAAGAATCGAAGATTAAATTACAGCTAGACCTGAGGATAACAATACAATAATAAGTAATTATGTTGTTCAGATAAATCATTAAGTCAACTAATGACAGATGGAGGGAAGCATATACATCATGTTATAGGCTCCTAAAGCGAGCATCAGCACCATTTGGTTGAACTAGTGGGACCAAGAGGAGGTAGAAATAAATGGGTGAGGCAACACTGTAGTGCAACGACTGATGATGGATGAAGAGATGGGTGAAATAGGGCATTGATAGACAGATAACAAATGCCAATATGATATTACACATAAAATTTGACAAGGATTCGAAAAGAAAAACTTTTAGTGATCTTACCACTACTAACATTCATGGGTGGGGATGGAATTTTTTCATAACTCTGTCAGAATGGAAGTGGAATGATCAACCAACCTGTTCGAAACCCATTAGAGGACAAGTCCTCGGCACTTGCAAGAAAATTGCCACCTGCAGCATTCACAAGGATGTCAATCTGACCATAGTGCCTGAAAGTTGACTCCACTACCCTCCTCACATCTTCCTGATTACGAACATCCCCTTCAAACCCAATTGCCTACAGGTCAAAAGATAATAGTTAAACAAATAACAGTTTTGTTAGGGGAAATCACAATACCAGTAAAATGAAACACTCTCGAGACTGCTATCTTAATTTGCTTCTTAAGCAATTGCAAAACATCCCCTTCAAGCCCATTTGCCTACCGATCAAAAGATAAGAGTTAAACAATAATAACAGGTTTGTTTGGCGAAATCACAATACCAGTTAAAAAGGCTCAAGAAAGAGCAATGAAACACTCTTGAGACTGCTATATTTAATCTGCTTATTGAGCAACCAAATGAAAGTGAAAAACAACAATACCTCACCCCCTCTTCNACCACACACAAAAGAATTAGAAAAGAAAAGAGAGACGGCGGGAAGAGTAATAGACTAACAGCACAAAACACAGAAGGGAAACTAAACCTATGTTCAGAGAACCACTCCCCACCCCCTTTTCTCATCCCCCTTGACAAAAGGGAAGCAATGGGTGAATATTAGGGAAAATACAAGTAGCCTATCGAGGGGAAAGGGATCCAGCAAAACATTGAAGTAAACGTGTACAAATGAAATAAAAAATAAAAAATTATTGATCATCAATCAATAAACCTCTAAACAAAAATGCTGTTCTCTTCTTTAATTTTAGTTCTCTTTGCACTTTTCTTCCCCCTTCTTCTTTGATGTAAACTAAATGGTTTGTTGAGTTAGACTATTGGACTTTGCATATGGACATGAATTATATGATCCTAACATAATAGACAACCAATCTGCCAAATTCAAAAAAAGACATCATGATGACAGCCATGAATGCAATGGTTCGCTACAACTTTAAGCAATGGGCTATAAGTGGGTTATGCCCATATCCAATGGAGCTCAAAGAGTGTTTATTGACAATTTCTCAACTTTGATTGGATTATGCAGGACTTCTGCTAAGAGTCTTTTGTCTCACTTGTTAAGCAGCATATCCCAAGTACCTGATGAACTGTTTCTAGTCTTTCTACTGCCTGTGATTTTGAGTGATCTATAGCAGAAGTGTAAAGCAGCTAAAAGCTCTGCAGGTGCATCCCAGTATATCTAAATTGTAGTTTCTCTTTTATAACTAAATTTCTTCCTTTTAAAGGCACTACTATAATTTTAAGGCATCCACCCACAGTGCCCATATAAACAAAAAATAAGCTTTTAGGGATATGAAGCACTTGTAACCAATAAAAAACCTAAAACCCACTAAAGTTCAATAATCAGCAAAGCCAGACAAACACCCCAAAAAAAAAGAAAAAAAAAAGAAAAAGAAAAAAACAGATGATCTTCAAACCAAGAGGTTGATATGATCAACTACAATCTAGTCAAAAGAGCCATAACAGAGGGGTCCTATGAAAGAAAAATACACTACTGTTACTTTCATCACCTTATTGAGGCCCCAGAATCACAAAGAAAAAAGTCAACAGAATTCCCACAGACTCCCTTGCAACCTTGCAGTTTCATATAGTATTTCACAACCCAAGAAAAAATGTCATCAAACAAAGACTGAACTGCCAATTATTTCAACACAAAATCAAGGAGAACTAAACATCTTGATTCGCTACCTAGCTTCAAATTGGGCACATCAATTTATCATTCAACAATTACAGCACTGAATTTGGCATAAAGACCATCATATCATGATTGACTTGCCCACAAAAACTTACCCCAGTACAATTCATCCAGTCATAAATTACAGAGAAAAAAAACAAAAATGGAAAAAAAAAAATCACATCAAAGAAAAGACAGTGAAAGGGAAGATTACAGGGATGCCAAAGGAATTAAGGGCAGAGACAGCAGAATCAAGAACTTGTTTGCGCCTGCCCATGATTGCAATGAAAGCTCCATGTTTACCAAATTGAGTTGATATCTCCAGTCCAATTCCAGACCCACCTCCAGTTAATAGTGCCACTTTGCCCTTCAGAATATCTGACTTGAATGGTGACTCCATTGCCAACAACAACCCCCAACCAATTTCAGCTCTCCTTGTTGCACCCAAAAATAAGATAACAATAAAGTCATATAAGC
>BSSO01004086.1:0-15160 GCA_030267885.1 Mesembryanthemum crystallinum
AAAGCCACACAATTTAATACTTCTAAATTTACTAACAGTTAACGAAGTACAATTAAAATAACATACTTGACAACTAATAAGTAAAATGATGGAGTAAGTTTGATCAAGTAATTATCGACGAATTTTTTTTCCCATTTAGGTACCTGATGTGAAGGAAAATTTCCAATTAATTATTTTTTTTTGGAATATCAACAAATTGCAATTAAATTTTTTTTCTTATTAATAAGAATTTTTTCCTTATTGTTATATATACTGTTCTTATAATTAGCGATGAAAATTTTAAGTACTTTGTTATTGTGGATTACACTTTCTAAAATATTCAAGGTTCAAATAAAATTAGTGGTAACATATAGAAAGGGACAATGCAATTGAGTTTGAGGAATGTTTCCCTACCATGGACCTCCAACTCACAATTTTACGTGTTCCATGGATTATTTTCATATGCAATTTCTTAGAAGATTTGAATCTTAAACCCCATCATAAATTAGATGTTTACTTACATGCTTATTAGTAGCAAATAAATACAGTACTTCTTAGTCAACTAAAACAGACATTATAAAACAGATAGAGTACTTCAATTGACTACCTTATAGAGTGAAGAGAGATATTATCATCACAAACCTGCCTTAAAAGCAACAACTTACTAACATTGCTAGGTGCAATAATGAAGTCATACATTCCTTTCCCTTTGAAAAGGAGTACATACATTTCTCATGAATGATTTTTGCAAATCACTGCTCACATCCCTGCTTTTTGGGAAGTTACATCATATGCTAATTTCATTTGGTAATTCCCCCCTTTTTTTTTCCTTCTCCCCCAACAAAACCTTCACTAAGTAAATAGACAACAACATTGATAAATACAGGGTTACAACAACAGCATATTTCGCTTCCATTGCTTTCATACTACTCCACCAAGCAAAGTCAACATCAAGTGGTTGCACTAGCAGGCACCATTGTCGGTCTCCATGCATAGAAAAGCAAGCCCAAGACAAGGACGACAGCACCCGCCACAAAGCCTGGAGGTAGAGCGGTACCAGCGCCAAGATACGGCAGAGGCAAAGTGAATACAAATACAGATAATGGCACTGCAATGGATTGGAAGAAACGTTAACGTTTCAAAATCAACATTCGCAGCTAAATGTCGAAGTATATATGAAATGAACTCACTCCTGGCTTATGATGATTTCAATACTATTGACATCCTAAACTAGCTCAACTATATGTTGCCATCCCAAAGCAGGCAGCTGACAGTGGGCCAGGAAAGAAGGCCGACTAATATCAACTGCTTATTAGTCACTAAGATCACAGGTAATTGCAACCAATCGATTTGGATCAGAATAAGTTCTATACTATGCAGTGAAGGACTGAAAGCTGACTGTGGGATCAATATTTTGCACAGTGCAACCCATCAGGATAGAAATTAAACAGGAAAAATCAGAAAACAATAAAGAGAGAAAAAAAAAAATGGCCTCTACTTTCTCAAGCCCAAAGACCCTGAACTATATATATATATAGTGTAATGCATTTAGCATTCGCGCACCTGAAACTGTAGAGGCAAGGCAAGATACCACTGCTGAAGAGATCTTAAGAAGATGCAGCAAAGATATATTGAAACCCATGTTCACAATAACAAAGAGCACAGGCAGTAAGGGAGCGCCATTGCATCCTGCATAAAGCAAAAACCACTAATCAATTATTCCACTCTGCAGAACTGACAATGCAAAATTTAATAACACAGAGAATATAATAAATTTGCACGTAGTTACTACATCAAAACATTTTCTCACACACATGCACTTGGTATCTAAATCATTCACATAGATTTGATACAAATCACTTTGAAAAACTAGCTTGCGATCAGGATATACATGCATAGAGAAATAATGCAGAAGATTCAGGACAGAACAAATTGTAAGGATGCATATTGCATACGTAAGAAACAACGATGACCTCCCCCACTAAAGCAGAGTTTGTAACGGTTGATATGTATGAAGTTGTATTTTTACCCCAAACAGAAAAGCTATCCTCAAAGGGAAATAGACATGGAAGCTGTATTAACAGTAATTTTTTGGTTTGGTAATATAAGCCTACCAGTTGACAGGGTATTGATATTGAGAAAACATGCAGCACCATCCTTAAGGTAAGATGGAAGTTGAGTAAATGGAATTCCCCACAACTTTGACAGGAATGGTAGAAGAAGGCATATAAAGAGTGCCTGCAAAATATATAAAAATGAAGTGTCAGGAACAGAAACTAATGAGTGGCTTGGTGAAATAATCAATATGTATGTTGGTATAAGAATTGGAATAAATGTCCATTGCTTGTCAGCTACTTACTTGATAAGCAGATCCAAATGAATTTACAACAAATAGATCCACTGAACCTCCCTGCAACAAGGAGCAGATAATCCTCTTGAGTATTTATCACGAGTGAAGATACCAAATTGTGAGATATAGTCCAGATACCAGAAAAAAAATTACAATTTGCATGGTTTTGCTACCATCACATCTAAAATGGAACACATTGCCTGAGGGGAATGAAGACCCATGGTACAATATCAATCTGGCATGCGCAGCTTAGTTTTAACTTTGGACTTCTTTATCACGCTAATCATGTTCAATTTGTATATCAAGATATCTCCAGACCATGATCACAATTTTTCAATACTCTCTTCCTTCCGAAATTTAAGGGCCATTGCCCTGGATAGTACTTCTTTGTGTTTTTATCATTTCTTCTCCTCAGTCCCTTCCCCCTTTCTCCATTACTATGGCATTGCTAGAGAAGCAGAAGCAAGCAGACACACATGATAACGGCAATCAATTGCATTCCTCTCATGTTCCTTCTTTTTGAAGTTTGTTCCTTTTACTGAAATTGCATGCAGCATAAAACAACCATATTCACACTATGACCGTCTCAGGGGATCAGAATCTTACAGTGAGACAAAGAACACATAAATGGTACTAGCCCAGCAGCGTTTATACCTTTAATCGCTCAGCAGCATCCAAGAAAATTACTTCCTACAAAATAATGCAGTTTTCATTGAGACAGCATAGGATTGCAAATATATTAGGAACAGAAATCAAGTATTAGAGGATGATAAAAGCTCTTGAATTTCAGAATAACAAGTAAACTAGTGCTGGTGCATACCTTTAAGATTGTATCAGCGGCTTGTAGAAGAAAAGAAAATATCATTAAAAGACTCCAGAATATACCAGTGTCCTTTAATGAGGGACCAGCACTAGAGCCACTGCACATTACAAGACATATTCAGTATCTAGTGACAATCATCAACAAACTAAGGCTTAATATACCACATGAGATTAGCTATACACATGTTTTGCAAACGTTGCTAAGCCGTGGCCCTCAAGCCTATTCATTACTGCGTCTAGGCTAAAAATCATGCTGGGGGAATTTAACAGTGGGTGACAACCTCATATAACCTGGATTGACCAAACCAAATCTGTTGGCTACCCTTATCACTCCCAATTAACAACAGAATGAGATGCCCTCCAGAATTGAACTTGCGTGGTGAAATTGTTATTCCATTTTCACAGGTGAAAGAATGAACAAAAAATCAACTCCTTCCTGTTTTTGAATCTTCCTGTCACTGCTTTTCTAATAACCTTTCTTCTATTTTGGGTCATGAAAGGAAGTCTTACTTAGCTTGAAGACTAAAATAAATGAGACTATTTAGAAGTTAATATTCAAGAACATTCTGACAGATTCTCGAGCTTAGATCAGTTCAAAGGAATTGCATCAAGTAGCAGCTATAATTCATTCTGCAGATCCGATCAAGATCGATGAGTGAACCAAAAGAATATATGCCAGCAAAACCAATTTTTAAATGTAAGCAACTGAAAGCTGTTCAAATTTGCTTATGCAAGACTTCTGATTTCATATACGGAGATTCTTAAGGTGCTAGTCAAAAACAGATACAGTGAAGAATGCAACTAACCTTGCTACAGTTATTATTACTCCCATCGAAACCAGAAGGCAACCAACTAGCTGGTTGACATTATACCTCCTCCCAAGAAAAATAACAGAGAGGAGTAGTTGCCAAACAAGAAAAGTCTGCAGAAAAAGGAAAGGCCAATCAGCTGTTATTTCATGATTCTTATGTAGATGCAAGCAGATATGAGAACCCTGACTTCAAATATTTTAGTAACTTTTTTTTTATAATCTGACTACCGCTCTTCAATAAAAAAATTTGTAGTTAAATCTCTGGTAGTATCATAGACAAATATCAAGCAGTCTGATCAGCTAGATATGTAGACCAAATGTTTCATACTGAAACCTCCGCTTGACATGTGGAAACATAAATTAGCTACAGGCCTACAGTCTTGTAGATGTTGACAAGGTCATTTCGTTCACTTCAGGCTCCTCAAGCCAATATAATTTTATCATTTTTCGTAAGTGTAGCGACCTAACCCAACTTATCTCCAATATAAACCATTATCGCAAGGAACCTGAATTAGGCCCTTACAAGGTCCATTCAAGCCCAAAACAGTGAAGTCTTGGTTTTTTTCTGAGTCATAAATATCACAATATTCCAATGTGAAATAATCTTGGGATGTTAGAATTCTTAACCCCCCTCCCCCGGCTCAGGTTTCTGCCCAAGAAAGCGAACATACCAGATGGGATAACGTGCATAGTAGGAAATATGAAAAGTACACTATTTTTCCTAGGTCATTTTAACAGAAAATAAGTAAAAAAACTTCTTACCTGAGACAATATAGGAATTGATGCACCGGAGAGCATTGCTGATCCAAGGCACATACACGAGAAAACATAACAGGTTAAATTGAGTCCCGAACAAGGCAAGTAGATAGCAGAAAATAGATTTTATACAAGTGCATCCCTTGCGGTAAATAACTGAAACTTAAAATTTTGCAGAATAATTACATCTGACTAAATTTGAAAATGTTATAAAATATCTCTCACTAACATTCCAAGCCTTTGGCTGCTACTCGCCACATGTGGCCATGTACAAGTACAATGCATAAATAGTTAAGAGTTAAGACAAGGTCTTTGGTCATGCAGCCTAATATTCACATTTAGCTGTCATGTTTAGGATTACTATAATGGCCTCTCCTACCAAGCCAATATCATTCTTCAGGCTCCCAAACAAAAACAACAACAGTCTACTTCCCTTGCATAGCAACAATTTGCTCCTAATTTTGTCCTGCCATCCTTCCACCTTCTGTAACCATGATTATTTGGGACTATACCATTTAATAGTACAAGAGATAAAGGTTGTACTCAGTAAAGTAAGAATACTCAACTCGTGCTGTGCAATAAATAGGGGGGGAGGGGGGAATACTTAAGTTCTTCTCATGAATGCAGCTCCTGAAAAAATGACACATCAAATTAAAAGAACAGAGCAACAGGTTAACCTTACTTCCAGCTGCCATTCCAGATGCTGCTGCTAGGGCCTCTAATAGACCAACTCCAAGAAACCGCGCTTGAGGCAAAGATAGCATCTCATTTGTGATAATTCCCTTGCGAAGTCGAATATATAAGATAGAGAAATATACAATTACGTATCTACAAAAAGAAAGATGACCATAAAAATTGGGTAAGTACGAGTCAAGGAAGCAGCATTTTAGATCTTTATAGATACTTGATTCACAAGAAATTAGTATTCTGATCATGGCAATTTGCATTGATAATAAAACCAGAACTAGAGTATATACAAGCTCTAATAATCTTCTATGATGCTGCATTTCCAGTTTATGCCCTTGAAATCGACCACAAATAAATAAGGAAGAAAATGAAGCACAAGCTAAAGAAATTACTATATCATATATGACCAGTAAGTAAAGAACCGTTTGATAGGACAATTGCATACTTGACTTTGCACTCATTACATTAGAGAAAGATCTCAAACTTCCAAGAAATATAACTATAAACTTTTTATGCATTATTAAAGATGAATAACAGGTAGAGTTGCAATTCAATATTTAAATAACATTCAAGTCTTAGCAAACTGTGAATCACATCACCAAGAGTAACTAAAGCTCGGGGATAATTTATGTGTTGCATCACAAAAGAAATATTTGGTACTCAATAAGTCACTATTTTAGAATGTCCAAAGTAAATAAATCACTTTTTAGTATTGAATTATGGTTGTCTGCTCAATATTACTCTTTGTAGTTTTTTATTTTTCATTTTTGAGATGAAATATTTCTTGTAGTTAAACAAGTAGTTGTGAAAGATGGATTATTTTGAGGTCAGATGTTATGGTCAACTTTTAACAAATTTGTAATTTTTGGGGATTGTTAAAGCCATCATGTGACAGCTCAATTCGGACAAGGGAGTATGAGAGATTAAAAAAGCATGGAATTAAACCCAATGCCAAATACTACTAACAAGGACATATGAACCATAATCCAGTAACAAACAGTAAATTTCAGGTGAGTATATATAGCAAATTAGCATAAACCGAACCACTTTGCCAGCTAATGACAGGTTATGAATAGATGAAAAGATGAATAAAAAGGCCATGTCAAACATCAATTGCCACTTTTTTTTTTTTTTTGCCATTTTCCTCAAAAATAAGTACTACTACTTGAAGTACTACTTATTTTTTTATTTTGCTTTCCGAGTTGTTAAGAGATTAAATCCTTGGACCACATCATGCACTTGGTTACCACTACTTGCCTAGTTTGCAAAATGCTTTCCAAGATATTATAGGCCCCAAATTGAGCAAATTGCAGCCACTTCCCACTAAAATTGTCAACCAATTATTCTTAAAAAAAAAAAAAAAAAAAAATTGTTTTACTACTACTTTCCGTCCCTGGAATGGAATATAATTTTTTTCAAATATATAAGATCCTGCATTAAAGCCTACTTCCAAATGGGTCAAAAAGGAAAAAGAAAGATATTCCAATTTCCAAACAATAACAATACTCACCTAGCTATAGCATATGGGGACAATAGGGTCCTCCTTTCATCCCATAAAGCATACCTTTTCTCCGAGCAAGGGACGATATTTAAAGAACAACAGTGTAGTTTTGAAAACTTTCTTTAAGTGGGTAAAGGTGTGCTAATTTCAACTTAATCGATCACATTTTCAGTTCTGCAGCTTACTTTTTCTCTCACATATCACTATTCATTATTCATTAGTGTAATTAATGAACACACCCTAAGTTTGTGCACTACTTCATAAGGTGGATTTAAGTTACTGAAAAAAAAAAAAAAAAATCATGGAACTTACTTTTTTTCACATATTACTACTCATTTTGTTCTTATTCAAATCAATGAGATTCATTTAAAACGAACACATTCAAGTTGAAAAAAGAAAGAAAAACGCATTGTATTCATGAGTATGGTGGTCCAAGTGACCCAAGTTCGAATATTGCATGAATTCTACTAGCAGTTTATCAAAAGAAAAAAAAGATCACAGAAGAAGACGAGGATGTCAATTCAAACACATGTTTCACACTCGTAAAATGAGAAGCTATCATCAACTACTTTCAACTAATTGAATTTAGCAGCTCATCACATTTTTATTTTCTACTACTACTAAAATCTGCAGTGGATACAGGATACTAGATTACTTACTACTCCCTGTATAGTACTGTACTACTTTTNGCTGTCAAGAGGTATCCTGGACCTTGCGGCCAACACTAATCCCCCAGGGTCCCGGGATATCATTCCGGGAGGGTAAGACCAGGTTAAACTCTCCCCTCACAACGAGAGCCCGTGGCCACTAGGCGGGGATCGAACCCAAGACCTCTTGGATATCACCCAAGAGACTTACCGATCAACCACATGCCTAGTGGTTGTATAGTACTGTACTACTTAATTGATTATAGCAACTCCTCAAAAGTCAAAACCAACGAGAACTTTTGGCTAATCCAAATGCAAAATCAGCAATCATCAATTTCATCATCAATAGCAAATAGAGAGAGATAGATGAAATAATTACCCAAATGTAGCGAATTGAGCTAAAAAGAACGGATACTGCTTCAACGGAACCAAAGCCAGCTTATACATCACCCGATTTCCAACTCCCAACACCACCGTCGCCGCCGCCGCCACCGCCACCTCCGCCCTCCTCCGCCGCTCCTCCGTTACCTCCACCTCCACCGCTTCACCAACCGCACAGCAACACCGCAACGACGCCGTTTTCCTCTCCGGCGGCTCATCACTCCACCTCTCCCAGCCGTCCGATCTGACGGCGGCTATCCGACGGCGCGGAGTAATTCTCAGTTGATCAATAGCAGGAAAGGTCGGCAAATTGGTGAACCGGACGGCGGCGCGTGGTGGTGGAGCGACCACGCGCTGCCGTAGCACCGGAGGTGGCGTGTTGGCGCCGGAGGAAATCCGGCGCGAAAATGCGGACATGTTGATGGTGTTGTGTTGTGTCTCTCTGTTTTGATTGATGTGCTAAATTCCAGAAACTGAATGCGAGCTGGGTTTTATAGAGGAGAGAGAGAGAGAGTGATGTGGGTTCAAATATCGATGGACGTTAAAATTAAGTAAAGAAACAAACCCAGATTTTGCCTTTTGGTTTTTTTTTTTTTTTTTTTTAAAGGACACTTTTTAAGGGAAAAAGATAGGTAGAGAATTGAAGCAGGGGTTGTGTGACGTTGACAGGGTGGGAAATGGGTGATTTAGTTCCTTAATTAAGATTTAATAATCTGGATACTTAATTAATAAAACTAGTCAAATTCATCCCCCCACTTGAATGGAAAGATATTTCCCATTTTCACCAGCCAACCTTTTTCCAACCATTCAACGTATTGGATTACGTAACAATATTGTTGTGCAAATAAGGTTGCCAACAAGCTAAGTTGCTTGCAGACCGTGTTTTAGAAATAGCTTGGACCATGTTATTTTCGATTAAAACTGAATTAAACTTATTATAATTGAAATGAACTCATTATAACTGAACTGAACTGAATGAATAGTAATCTGTGACATAAAAAGTAAGTTGCAAGAAGTGAAGTTACTGAACTGAACTGAACTTATTTGAACTAAACTGAACTGAAACTTATCTAGATAAGTTGAAAAGATCATGCCTCAGGTTTGGGAGTACTAGATAAGTTTTTTTCAAGTCATCTTCATTGTTTGCACTTTGACGTCATATTGCCCCTTTTGAAACTCTCAAACCGACAATAAGAATGGGAGGAAAAGATGTGCATTTAAAAAAAAAAAAAAAAAAAAAAGGTATTTCAGAAAATACTATGTTAAAAAGTTTTAAGTTTAGTAATTTGATATTTGAGTTTAGCAATTTTGATTAAAGAATGATTATTAAATCGATCACACGCAGTGTATCATAATTTTAGTTAGTAGGATCTAATCTCGCTAACAGCAATAATACTGTACTAATAATAGTATAGTAATCAGAAATAAAATTAAATGAATATTTTGGCAAAGAATCTTCTTGGGCCTGGCATGACTTTTGTAGGTAGATCGTGGACCATTATTTGTGCTCACTAAACTTGATTAAGTAATGGGATCACTGAATGTAATCATGTGCTCAACATAGAACTATAAATTAAAGTACACAATATTCAATGTTTAGTTGCTTTTAGTGTCCATCAAATTAATCATTACATGTAATATTCTTAATAATTAACAGAAACTGGAACCTTGCATATTGAACAATCGAGCTGAGTTACTAGGGCTGTGTTTTCCATGTTTCCAAACATGATGATACTCAGCACCCAGATTGGAAAAACTTGAACATAGTACTATGTTAGAGTGATTCAGGGATTGTTGTCTCTTAGATATGGACTAAGGTTGTCAGAGACCTTGGAAGATATAGAATATCTTCAACAAATAGATTTTACTCTAACGACCCATACAGGCTATTTATGATTTATCTGATTATTAATTAAACACATAATTATATGAGGCGACCTCATAAAACGTGGTACTTGGATGAGAAAAAAGTAGTACTTAATGATACTAAGTACTACATTTTCCCCTTCCAAGTAGCAGGCCCCATATATGAGGCCATCTCAAAGGAGATAAATGAATAAAGTCCGCTAGTTTCCAACAATATTTCAAGTTTCTACTCTCATGTCTCATCTCACATCCTTTCTCCCCGCCCTTCTCTTCCTTCACTTCCTCATTTCCCAAGTTTGTATAATAGGGGATACAAAATTAGAAATGGAAGCTTCAATTTAATGTTTTAATTCTTTGCGCATTTTGATTTCTAGGAACTCTTAGAGAAGAAAGAAGGAAGATGAATCAGGGTAAGAAAGGATGTGAGGAGAACTCAATAGAAGTTACTTAGGTCAAACAAAGTCCTAAGTAAAGATGCAATTTTTCTGTAAATCCATATTTATAACATTTTGGTATAGGGGGTGGAGGGTGTCATTGGAATTTTAAAAGATATGTCAGGTTCTACTCTCCACCATCCAATACATTATTCCCATTAATTTTACAATTACAATTGCAGATGTCAAAATCTTCAAAAAGAATCAGTTTATCTATAAAGACAAACGGGAAGAATAACTGGATATAACAGAGAGAAAAGGAAAGAGAATAAGAATAGCTCGTCATTTTCACAAACAAATGCCACCAATTTCAGGAAAAGAATATCAAATATGGTCCAGATACTTGATACCAAGCTTCCACTACCAGTGAAAAGACCACAATATGCAAATCCAGATATGTTTCAAAAGATCATCTTCGATGCGAAGTAAGAGCTACATCATATCTTGAAATAGCTGATTTGATGTAATAACATGGAATTAAACATATCATGTCTAACAAGAAAATACTGATCCAAATACGACCCAATTTTCTATGGTACAGCTTAATATGGCATAACATTATGCATGAGGAGAAAGCCAAGCTACCTTTTTTCCAGCTATGACGATAGAGCTCCATTTACATGAGCAAAGTCGATGGAGAATATGATGACCTCTGAAGTTTAAGTCTGACAGGGTACCAAAGAATTTGAAACAGCACCAATAACGAGCCAACTGCAATTTCATGAGCAGTCCGAACTGCCTCATCTGCATCTGACTCCATCCAGCATATGCAACATATCCAAAGAAATCTCTACACCCAACAAACACCATCCACCACTCGGAAACAGTCTAAGCTTTAGGCTTTGGAGCAGCTGTATTCTCAACTATGTGATGGCTGGTCATAATGAGTGTCGTTCAGTGATAACTTAAACCAGCCTGAACAAGCTTTGCACATATGAAGCCTTTCATAATACGAGTAGTAGAGTTCTAATCCTCTTCACTTTCTGTTCCCCAATGCTGGTCTTCAAGGAGGTCTTCAGGAAGATCAAAGATAAATTTATCAGGGAAAAGCTCCAAATAGTCATCTTTGACCTTCTCTCTCAACTCGGGATATGGAATGAGGCCTTTTAAAATGACCCGATAGGGTAATGAAAGAGGGGGGTCAGGGGACTCTCTCATTTCGTCATATATTTCCATTGCCTCATTCGGCAGCCCATTGTCCAAGAAGGCCCTCATGATGTCACCAAAAGTGTGCTGATCAAAAAGAACTTCTTCACTCTTCAAGTCTGCCCATACCAATTTTGCTTCCTCTACTTTTTTGTTCCTTGCGAGCATCAAGAGCATATCCCTGTAGAAAAACATGTCTGGCCGGTACCATATCTCTTTACGCACCACATCATACAACTGGAAAATGGAAGTGAATTATTTAAAACACCACTGACTAAATTCTTACCATATGCAACCTTCACTTTCTTCCGAGCATGCTTATTATATTTCAGCATATTTATGCAACATTCACTCAATAACAACTAATGGGCAATGGGAGGACAAAATTAATCAATAAGAAGATGAAAATCTATGATACTGATGGATTGACAAACTGGATTGAGCCAAAAAAAAATAAAAGAATGCATGATTGAGTACTTCTTCACAGTTCACACAATTACACTGCAAATATAAGGGACAGCACATTGGTAAAGGCTAGGGGTGTTCATTTTGTAATCTAAGGACCAGAAAAAATTATAAGATGCTTCTTGTCACACACACCCAAAAAAAAAAAAAAAAACACCTAATAAGATGTTTTAATTTTGGTTTTCTGGTACAACATTAGATGTTTATTGGCTACCTCTGTCTAATACACATTTTTCTGACATAATAATTAGGTCCCAGAAAGCTAGAGAGGAGATAAAGTACTCGGATTACATATTTGATCTGGATCCTTTGAACACTATTTTGCAACAGAGGAAAAGTGAAGCGAGGGAAATGTTTTTCAGAACAATCTATGCAGCTGAATCTATTTTGCAACTGAACATCAACACATATTACGTTCAATTAGAGGATCAAAACAACCATTATTTCCATGCCATTCTCAAGAAATTGAGACAGGCTAGCTGCATCACTTCCATCAGAACCCTGATGATGAGCTGCTGGAATATCAACAGCAGCCAGCACGTAATTTCTTAATTCTAGGGAGTAGTACAAAAACCTGCTTGGAAACATGCCAGTAGACCCAAGGGTGCTGATTCTATTTTTAAAGCAGGTCCTCTTCTCTACATCTGCCCGTTGAGTGACAACTAGAATTGATCAAACCTTTTTAATGCTGTGACATGAAGAAACAAATATTTGATATCCTGCTTCAAATTGGTTTGGTAGTGGCTTTTACAAAGCCATGTAGAAATGCCTGCAATACCATTTTATCTTTCATTAAATTGGAAGATGCCTAGATGTTTGAATGATCCTTCGCTGCACATTGTTCCTAAGATTTATCAACCTGATTTTGCTAATAAATCAGACCCATAGGTTGTTGCAACGTTTAAACAAATTCATCTCCAAGATGTTGTGTACTTATGTCCTACCTCTCCCGGTTATTCATTATTGAATCATAGTGGTTATGTTGAGAAAAACAATGGTGCATAATATTTATTTGTAAAGATCTCATCCAGCATACAAGAAAATGAAATCTTCTCCTAGACGCCATAAGAATTAAGGACTGAGGAAACCATATGATTCCACTGGTTGAGAATTTATAAAAGAGATGTTGTGTGGGTTTGGTTCTCATGTACTTCTTGCAAGGGTATTATCAATTATGTCTTGTGTTACTTATCTTACTTTCTCCATTGCCTTGAATGGGGGAACACGTGGAAGGGTAAGGGTTTGAAGGACTTATACAGGGTGATCTTATTTCCCCTGGCACTCTCTTTTCTTTTTCTTATTTATTTTTCTGTTTTTTTTTTTTTTCCTGAAATCATGGGTATCCAGGCTTTTACCAACCCCCTTCTTCTTCCTTCTTGTTCTAAAATACCTCTCGAGGGTCTCAAGAAGTAGGTTGGTGGTCTATATGACTTCAGAATCCACCCCATGAGTAAATCTTTGAAACTACACACAATTGATCTGCCAATGACTTGATTATTCTTTGCAAAGAGCATCTCCCTTCTGTCAAGGGAATTAAGGAGAAGTTCTACCATTTCTCTCATGGTACTTGCAGCAAGCTAATAATTCTAAGTCCCTTCTCGATATCAGTGGGTGAAAGATGAGGTAAGAAACGAAATTTTGCAAATCTCAAGCTTCTCTCGTGGAACCTTTCCTATGTGAGGTACCTTGGAGCTCGTCTCTCCACTACTAATTTAAACAAGATAGACTGACAATGCTTGATTGCTACATCAAATTGTTAGGCAACTAGACATGTATCTTATGCAGGGAAACAGTGCAACTTGTGATTTATGTCCTTTCTATGCACATATATGGGGCTAGCATTTTATTTAGCCTCACAGCAGTTCAAATTGGATCAACTGTGTAGGATTTTTTTTTTATTGGAGTTCCAATTATCACAAAAGCAAAATTCCTCTGTTGACTCAGGATTGTATTTGCAAACCAAAGAATGACTGCGGTTTGAACGTGAAAGACAGAAACACTGGGAACAGAACAGCCATAGAGAAGCATACATGGACAGTGTCTTCTAAACACAATTTGTTTTGGGTAAATGGAAGCAATTTGAAGGTTGGATATATCTGGTCTTGTCAACTGAAACATGATATTGAGTTATTACTAGGTGAAGATTCAAGGCCACCTAATCCGGTAAATTTGTTTGCTCAATGCTAATTGAAGAGGTTGTTAGAACAAAATCGTTCTAGTAAAAACATTGGTGTTTACAAAACCATTGCTCTTCTTCATCCACTTATTTTCTTCCATATTTAAGTATTTAACTTAAAATTCAGTATTCATGAAATGCATCAAACTAAAACACATGCCAAAGCAATTGCCAATGCAGACAACAGACCAATTCTACAAACAGCTCATCATCACCCACGAAATCGGAGGAGGAAGCAACTCCAAGTCATGATTCATCCCAACCCCATATTTAAGTCAAATTTCACAATTTGCCCAAAGGCCATCACAAACAGAAGCAACAAACAATTTCATAATTTTCTACCCACTTCCTAAATTTGCAAGTTTCGTGTAAAACAAATTCAAATGACAAGTTCTTATACCTTCATACAGAGAAAAACTTGGTCTTGGCGCTGAAACTCGAAGAGGACAGACACAAGATCAGACTTGAGAAGACGAGAGACGTTGTATTGGATAAAGCGCTGAAGCCGAAGAGGATTCGATTGAAGACGCTTCATCTCTTTGGCGACAATCAGCCCTTCTTTCCCAATCTCTTTCTTCCTCCTCCATATCGACACGCTTGGGCTCGACGCCGCCGATGATGCACCGCCTGTTCTGGTTGTCTTTGCGGCGGCGCTGGTGGCGGTTGTAATCGGTCGGTGAATAAGCGACGAATCTGCGACCACCTTGTGGTGGTAGTTGTTGTTGTTGTATGGGGTAGGGTTTAGGGTTTTAGGAGGATGAGAAGAGGAAATTGATGATGGGTTTTTTGAAGTTGAAGTTGAAATTGCTCGGCGTAGCAATGCTCGCCTGAAACAAAACATGGATTTGTCTCTCTCTACTTTTACAGAGTTTGCATTTCCTTCGATTTTGGTCACTGAATATTGGACTTTTGAAGTTCAGTGCTCCCTACTCACCAGTTATTTTGGCACTTCAGGAAGACAAGGAAGTAGGAACTCAGGCCCCATGCTACAATGCACGGATACTTCACCTAGCAGACGTATCCCATATTCGATACTTTTCCGATACCGATACTCTATAGATACTCGATCGATACTTGTGGATACGCACCCGATACGTCTCCTAAAACGTGTCCAATTTTTTGGCTATAAGAATTAAAGA
>BSSO01004087.1:0-15159 GCA_030267885.1 Mesembryanthemum crystallinum
CAACGTCATTTCAATCGGAAACGCCATTTCTCAAATATCTACAGAATGTGGAAGGGGGGGGGGGGAAGTAAAGCTAATACATTTTTCATAGACTTATCTTACATCATCGGTAAGGGCCTATTCTTTTCGACTGAAACTTGACTTAACTGATTAGAACTGAATGGAACTGAACTAAACTTAATATAACTGAACAAATCTGAACTAAACTGAATGAATAGTAATGTGTGAGAGGAAAAGTAAGTTGCATGAAATAAACGGAACTGAACTTATCTGAACTTAATTAACCTACCTGAACTTATTTGAAGTGAAACTTATCCAAATAAGTTGAAAAGAATAGGCCCTGAATATGCTTTTAGAGTTCACATGCTCAATATTTAAAGAGATCAATAGGAAAAAAAAAAAAAACAGTAATTTTGAGATTTTCAAAAGTCACTAGTGGAAAGTTGTTTTGCGGTGAATAAATAGTTCCCTTAAATTTTCTTGAGTTCTCAAATTTCAAGTTTAGAAAACCGGAAACATGACATTCGTGTAAATTTACGTGATTAAGAGTCTCCTTGTTTCAAATTGTAATAGTTGGCATTTGCTACGAAACTATGAAAGGGGAATCCTTAAACTAATCAATGTCTACAATTGACTCTTATGCCTTCTAGATATGATACTCCCTCCGTCCTACTATAACGTGGCCATTCTACTATTTGCACAAAAAATAAGAAAAATGGGAGTGGGTAGAAGGAGTACTTGAGTGTTTTAATTGTTTATTTAGAATGTGAGAGTGGAATTTTTAAAAGAGAGAATGAGTGGGTTATTTTTTTATCATAATTAATTGATAGTGGAGATAAAGTAGAGTTATTTTAATATTTATGAATGTGGAATAGTACAATTGTCATATATCTAATAGTGGGACAAGCATATGCAAACAATGACCACATAAATAGTGGGACGGAGAAAGTATATAATACTCCCTCCGTTTTTTTGAAGTGTCGTCTTAGATTTTTATGTCCAAGTTTGACCATAGACTTTTGAAAAAAAAATATATATTTTGATTGACAATATGGAGAAAGAGTTTTTGGATCCCCTTTTTTTGCTCATCAAAAGGAAGATGCTAGTGAATAGCATTAGCGACCGATGCACCTTCCGCCACATCATGTTCGGAACTCTTGAGTTCAACAGCGAACATTTCAAACTAACTGAACAACCAGCGTAAAAACTGGCTTCGTCAATGTAGCACCGTCAAGGGGCAAGTATAAGTTTTAGAAGGCAGAAGTTACAAGAGACATCGAGGATGAGGAATCAAACCTATGACTTTAGCTTACCAAACCACAGTGAGATTGTAACCACTTTGCTATGATACATTGGTGGATTTGGTGAGTAAAGATGAAGATTGGCCAACTCTCTTTGCTATGACACATTGGTGGATTTGGGGTGGGCGCAATAATCGAGTCTTTCATAGCTAAGGGGCTTATCTTCATTGTACAAGTAGCTTCCATTAGATAGAATTGGCGAGGTAAAGAGAGCCTTGGGTTTGGACATGAGAAATTTGCTAGTGGAGACAAGATATGGGCAAGTACTGATATGTTGGTTGGTTGCACATGTTTCAGAAGGTGGAGCGTGCTTTGAAACAAAACTGGGGACAAGTTGAGGGTGGAGGCCTGTTCTGCAATTCAAATGGTAAATTTGAAAGGTTTATTGACAAATTTTAGAACCTGTTTCAGAAGTCATAGTTATGCGAGGTCTGAATATGGCATGGCAAGAGTTCCCTCAAGTGGAATTGGAAGTGAACTCGGAGACAGAGTAGAGGGTGCTCAGCCATTGTTACAGGCAAGCTAATAAGGACGAAGATTAGTTGACCAACCTAGGAGTGACTATGTCTGATCGCTACATTTGAAGGTGCTCAAATGGATTGAAGCACTTGCGTAGCGAGGATATCATTGGTGTTGCTAGGCCTTGAATGCTTTCAAGTGATCTTATATAATTTTTCTTTGTTTGTTCTTGGGAGCTTAGCTTGCACAAAAAAAGAAAAAAAAAAAGGGGGGGCGGGGGGAAGAAAAAGGAAAAAACTGCTATTTTGACCCTAAGGTTGTTCAAATTCTTAGGGCATCCCAATTGAGGGTTTGAGGGGGAGGTTTAAGTTTTCAATCCCCTCACAAACCTTCAATGGGAGATGTGGTTTGAGTTTGAGTTCTCAAACTAGGTTTGCAGAATTAAACCAAAAAAAAAAAACTATTGTGAGGTTTTTTTCAATGGGAAGATGGGGTTTGTGGAAGGTTTGTGGGATGGTGATGTGTCATGATACAAACTCCTCCGAAAATCCCCTCCAGAAAACCCCTTCAATGGGGATGCCCTTACAGCTGGTAATGATGCATTTGCACGAGGAATCTCTCACTTGAACCGTGCAATGCACCGGAGATCCAATTCCAAACAATTAAAGTAAATCAATAGTTGGATCACTTGGATTACACACTCAAAAGTCTTATATTTAGATTTATACAAGTGTATAACATTTCAATCAGCATTACAAGCAATAACATTTTAATCAACGTTACAAGCAATGACATTTCAATCAACATTACAAGCACAACCAAACATCCAAGTTCGGAGAGCGACCAATCCCCCATTTTATGACCATCAGAAAGAAGTATCAGAAAACATTAGCAAACCAACTCCTAAAGATACAAAGTTTTTTACTATCATACAATTGAAGGCCTCTTGTCACTGCAACCACTCCAGAAGTCATTAACAGCTCCGGAGCTCAAACCCAGCGACAACCAAGGCCTCCAAATTAGCCAAAGGATGACTTGCCATTTGATAACACAATCAAATGGAGAATCCAGAAGAGTCCACTATCAAGAGCTGTCTCACACAATGTGAAACACAACCCTATTCAGTGGCTAAAAGGAAGGGATGATTGCTAATCCGGAGAATTTATTTTCCCGCGATTATATCAAACAATCCCTTTTAATCCTTTCACTGTTAAACTTTAAAGAAGTTGCAACAGCCATCAGCTGCTGCAACCCAGTTGCTGCTCTCCCTGCTCCCCTCCAAATTCGATAGAGGGTGGAAGGCAAATGGACGAGCAGCATTAACTCGGAAGCAATCAAATTCCTTGTAGTAATACATGCTAGTCACCTCAGAACCAGAAAGGTTTGGGCTTTTGCAGTCAGAAGCTTCCTTTGAAGAGAACAAGTTGCCACTTTCTGACTGAACAACTTCCGAGCTTGAAGTTTGCGACGAAGGAAAGATCGGCTGTTCAGATGTCTTTTTTGTTTTCTGTGCAACTGATTCTTTGTCGAGGATTTTGGTATTGAGAAAGCGTCCCCCAGCACCCCTTGGTCGACAGCATGCATGACGATGGCGTGATTCATGAAGATATGGCTGTGTGAACACAAAGGCAAACAGATATATGTCAATTAAATTAGGAAACGTTAGTAATTATTGAGCTGAATATAATGAACCAATGGGGAAGATATGAAAATCATCAAACTCAATACACTAGAACATAATTCAATAGGACATTTGGTTTAGACCACTAAAATCTAAGGCTAAAATTGTATATGTCACTTTTTCAACTATGTTAGAAATGGAGAAAAGATGCACAAGAACTTATTGTTACAAAAACAAATATGACCAAGGATACACGAATTCATAATCACGCAAAAGTAAACAAGAAATTGTTGTCTAGATCACTCACTGCATATAAGGAAGCTTGTAATAAGTGGTGTAAGTAACTGGGCTTGGCTCAGAAAAAGGAAACAGTAATATAAATCTACCTACACTTGTTTGAATCAGAGTATAATACCTTATCTTTGGTGGCCTTCTTCTTCAGCCCTTCCTTTTCTCTCATTTTGCGACGACGCATAATTCCATGATATTGTTTTGGGTTAACATAAATTGGCCCATCTTCAGTTTCTACACTGAATGGGAGTGTGACTCCCTGAAACAAAAACCAGCATAATCCTAACATGAGTTTTGCAGCCCTATCTATATGTTTAGTTTCTCAAGATGTTCACAACCTAGACAACTCAAAGAAGTACCCACAGTAAATCATAAATCTTCCATCAACCAGAACAAGACCACAGAAAATTACCCGAAAAATGGCAATTATATGAAACCTCATTGATTAGCTGCGTGACAGCAGACTATTAAAATGCATCAGAATTTAAGAGAAAATGTAACAACCAATGCAGCTCATCACCAAATAACAAGATTGGACCACATCATGTGGGCTAAAAATGACTAGGGCAAGTTACTCAGTAATTAGTCCACTCAATCTAAACAAGGGCTGCAATTCAATTCATATAAATGTGGTACTTAAGTACAGCAGAACATCATAACAATCCGAGGAAAGCAAAACCTTATCAAACATAATGGGTCAACTGCAGAACCAGCAGCCTAGGGTGATTTTAGATTTCCTCAGTTATTAGTTCAAATGATCAAGTCATCAACTCTGTTCTGCCTGGTTGTTCCTTCGACAAAATCAAAGGAAATACTATTCTCAGGGACATCACATCAACAAACCATCATCTAGTGCCAACAGAACATTCTGTTGTTACTTGTTACCTACGTAAGTGTATAGGTCAAGTTGCAACTTTTTGCAAAAAACTGCATTTTTCCCCTCTTCCTACTACTATGCAAAGAAACCAAGGCTTCATTGGACTTAAATTACGATGCAAAGACATATAACACATAGAGTAACTTACTATTATTCTTGCAGTTTCTTTTATCATTAAAGTTACATATGATTAGATGATGCATAAAGGGTAATAATAGCAACACTGTGCAAAATGAAGTGATTAATAAATAAAGTGATAAAGTTTCAGATCTCTCAGAGTCTTATTGCTGTATGATCTTCATAAAGTACACCTACTTTATGGACATGATACAGAAACATGGAAACAGAAACTTTTACAAACTTTTACAATAGTAAAGCATGCTCTGTCTTAGAAATGGATGCACGACCCAGCCAGAGTGTGCATCATAGCAGCATACCCTCCATGCCAGAATGAGGTACAATTATTTCAAGATGGTCCAAAAAGAAAAGAAAGACTCGGGGTTGTTCATTTCACCTTATTCAATCCCATTTCAGTTCAGTTGGGGTGAACAACTTACTTTTCCTTTGACATATTACTTTTCATTCGGTGCCCATTTAGTTTAGTTCAGGTACATTCAGTGCTTTATTGAAAAAATTGAGTATAGTTTTACTTAAATTTATGTTTCCAGTTATGAAGAAAAAAACAGGAAACTCAGCAAGTAATAGTCTGGCTAAAAATATGCTGGTCGTCGTTAGATTTGATCTATTTTCAAGTGTACTAATATGCAAATGATGTTAAGATTGTAGTGTGCCCTTTCTCATGAATGTCCATCATAAACAGAATGCGGAGATTGCTGATAATTTAGAGGCTGTAGAACATCATCAGGATCATCTTCCATGCTATGGGAGGTCAACATATATGCAATGTAACACTTAGGCAAGGAGGTTATTTTTCATAGATCTATGAAGCGCACAATTTAGGAAAATTGTTCATAGCAGGGTAAGTAGGCGTAAAAGAAAATAGGTCTTGCTAATAGTGCACAAATTACATTCCTTCACATTGGCATTAATTGTTCTATTTTTCAAACACCTTCCCTACTTGTGCACGCATTGATTAGTATACATATCAATGAATTTGAAAACACAAGGAAAAAGGAGACAGAGAAGCATACCTAGCCAAAAAAGAATCTTAAAAGATCAACAGTCAACAAAATCCCATTAGAGACATATGATTGTTTAAAGTTATTGATACATCAAGAAGTCTAGTTAAGCGTAAATTCACTTTTACATACACCCTGATATAGTACATTTCGTCAAAAATTCATGCATACGAACAGTTCAGTTCAATTTTGGCTTTTAGCTTGTACCGGTACCAAGGGGTTTAAAAAAAGAGACTCTTTAATTAAAACACAAGTTTATGTTAGAGCAACAAACCATAGGCTGAGTCCCATAAGCTGTGAATAAGCCATGGCAGCGGTCTCCAGCAGGATAATTTCCATAGACCTAAAATTTAGACTGAACATAAGAAAAGCTTACAAGAATAGAGATCAACATAAATAAGTCAAAAATATATAACACTAAAAGATTTACCATTGGTTGACCAAGTCCAAGCTCAAAATAATCCTTCTTTTCATGAGGAGATAACTGAAACATGTTTGCTTCACGATTATGGATATTAGCTTCCTTCAAAGAGTCCTTGTTATCCCCTATTTACAAGAGCTTTCAGCTAT
The DNA here is from genome assembly GCA_030267885.1 of Mesembryanthemum crystallinum. NCBI lineage: Eukaryota > Viridiplantae > Streptophyta > Magnoliopsida > Caryophyllales > Aizoaceae > Mesembryanthemum > Mesembryanthemum crystallinum. The sequence continues at coordinate 6,259 of BSSO01004087.1, forward strand.
TATATTGAATACCGTAATTTTAAGGACATAAGGCATTGCCAAATGGCAATTAGAAAAATAAAAAGAACTGGCACATGCTGTCAAATACAATACTAGTAACTCCTTTTCACAGAATGCACAGCATCAGCATGCTTTTTTGAAATCAAAAAACATCATAGCAGCCTAGATATGGCACCCGAAGCAAGCTGATTGTTCCATTCATAACCAGGTGATGCATTAAAGTAGTGATTAGAGTTACAATGAGAAAATTAGCTATGGTCAAAACTCAGAAGAAACAGTTAGGTCTGATGAGAAAAGGCTGCAACAACTAGGGATGTGTTAGACGTGTATCTGCGTGTGTGTAATGTTATCATGTACAGTTTCGCCACTAGCCTTCTCTTGTTAATCTTTATCTATCAGAAAACTTTGGCACATTAGTTCCAGTTCAATAAAGAAATGATATGCAGGGGCTAGAGTCAATTAGTAATACCTTAATTTGAAACTTTTAGAAGTTTTTAGCCTAGGCTTTAGCTAGCATATGGTCATTTGTGGATAATGGGGAATAAGTAAACTTATTATAGGCCCAGGCATTGCTATCTTTCAAGCTTTTGCTCTGCAAGCAAGCCAATTTCCATTAGATAAAAACCGATGAAACGTATGCAGAAACCCCAGTTTTCCATGGAGAGCAAAATCTTCAAACAGAAGATTTATACAGATCCTTCTGGGAGTAACTCCTTGGACACTCTATTCGTTTACTGTCTACCTTCTATGGTTGAACATATTACACTTTGGAATTTGAGATGCCTTCAGACCAAGCTCATTAGAAGCTAATATAGAACAAGGGCCAAAATAAATGTTGACTACTTTCTAAATTTGTATCCCGATACAAATGAATGTCCATTTTCAGTTTGCTAGTGGCTCCTTTGGTTCCATAGCTTTTTTTTATATCCATCGACAGGTTGACTGGAGTCGAGTCTGCATACCTGCATATGCAAGGGGATTTGAAGTTTTTGAACTCAAGAGATGCATATTAGAAGGTGAAATCTAAACCACTGGAACAGCTATCACTCAAATAAATGTAGAAGCGGTATGTTGCATTACAAGTCATATGTTCGCAACTTTTTGTCAAAAATTTCTACTGTTGATAGTAGAATGATGTTCAATATACGAGCAATATAAGATGCTCAAAATTCAAACATCTGTCTTATGTGGGACTAATACCGTACTCTATTCATAGTCTTGTTCTGGTAAGTACTAACATCAGCCATAACCAACATTTGCAGGACCATAATTGGTTATCATCGAAACCTCAGACTATTAACTACTCATAAACCTTATCCAGAAAGTTCAAATCCAATTAAGCTTCTTCAACAGTGTAGTTGATGGGACAGTCAAATATTCTTCTTTTTCTTGTGGAACATGATAAGCTGAAAACATTCCTCTTCGCTGGTACTGCAAATAGATAATTAAATGATGAAAGGCTTGGGAGGAAAATCCTGAACTAATACGGGGTTTCACCTAATTGTTGATTTACTTGAGTGATTGTTCCAAGTGAAACCATACTCCTCAGTGTTCATATTTCTTGTAAGCATTAGAGAGGTAGACAATCAATATAACATACAAAGAGACAGATCATACTACACCAAATGCATATCCTGCACATTTAATGGCCATATCTTTATGGTGAGATGCAGAAAGTAGTGCAGAAAAACCTACCTAGTTGACAACAGGCTACAGGGGTAAAGAATGATGGTCTAGCAAACTCAAGATATTGAGCCTTTTAGGTTGACATTTTGTTATTTGCAAGTTAGTATGGAAATGCAGCGTCAGCCCAGAAGCTCCATACAAAGTGTGAGGTCAAAATAAAGTGAAGCTAGATGTGTAGTCTACATTACTGAGAAGGCTATCTACATAACACTTCAACTCCAGGGACAAAGATCAGTGAAACTTGAAGACTGCATGATACCCAAAACAAAAGCGGCTAGCCTATATGTCTTGGTCAATCATGTGGACTGATTTTGTTAGTTTTAACTCTGACAATCCAATGATACTTCCTCGTACAAATATGAACTTTAAGACAGTTGAAGAGTAAAGATGGTGGAGGTTGCCAAATTTCACAAGTAATATCCTTAGAACTGTCTTAGCCACTAAACCACTTTAACTAAGGCGTCCCGCTACATTTTGTTGGATGATAGCTCATCAAGTGACTACTACCAAATCAAGGATGTCAATAAGTGATGAATCTTGCTCAAAATTAATCTTGACACTTAAAGACATTTCAAAAAGAATGATGGCCTCTCAATTAAGCTATTCCCCAAAATCAAGTTGTTTATCAATATCAAAGGTCGTGTTCAATCTTGTTAAACAAGTGACTCACAGAGCAGAACACAATAATCATTTGACAATATATTCTCGTTAATTGTGATGATAAAGCATAAACTAAGTACTGTGATATCCAAGGATTAGCACATGTGCTTAGAAGAGACTTGTGATTATGAAGAGGGTTTTAGTCATGTAACCAACTCACAATGTTCAACAAAATGCGTTGACAAGGAAAGTTGAGCATTCTAACTGGCATATCATTAATAGAATCTTTGTGTGGTAACATGAAAGGAAAATATTGACTTAGATGAATCTAATAATAAATTCAAAATCAGTGGCCATGGGGAAGGTTCTGATAAATGCCCTGTATTGCTTTGTCTTCTATTGCTTAGAATGTGTTCTTTGAATTTTGTATGAATTTTGACAAATAATACGGTGTTGTTGTCAAAATGTAATTCATTAAAACAAATACGTGTCCTGATCATTACAGAAGAGTTGACTTATAAGAGTTTTCTTGATTTTTCATACCACTCGTGATTCACAACATGGGATAAGAAGAATATGAAGAGACAATACCTGGAAGTTGGAACAATGCTTGATCCAAAAAAAAAAAACCTTGGAACAATGGTTATACATATTTGATCATGCTGTGCCTTTGCTTATCAGAGATGAATTGTTTGATCGGTCTTCGGAGTAATTTCTGGCACTGATTGCCCCATTTATCTTAATGTGCTTTTTAGTGTGCAATTATTCGCTGTAGGAGAGCATGTTCTCAAAACAGTGTGACCACATAACTGTTATTTCTTAATACTGGAATGTAAGCCTTTGCATTTACTTTTACAAAGTTAGATGCATACACAATATTGTAATCACAGATCCAGAAAAAGTGGTGGTAGTATGAAATTATTGTCAAACCAATGACCCCTTATCAAAACAAAAAGTACGAAAACAAGAAAATCAACAAATTGAAACTCTTCAACATTCTTGGGGCACAGGATATAGGATATATAGTACTTGCACTGAGAGTACTGACTCTATAAATGGCGCTAAGCTGTTTGGAAGACAATGATACTATGATAGATTTGCATACATCAGCAATCAAGAATAAACTTGAAACTTGATGATATTACCTCCTGAGAAAACAAGTTGGAAGACAACTTCTTTCTCTTTTGCTGGTGCTTGGCTCATAACATGCTGAGATTTAACAGTACCAGACTTTTGGAGTTCCTCAACATCATCATATTGGTTAAGATTAGATGAATTTAACTGTCCATCATGTAATCCCCCGGCACCCCACCATGGCATAGATGAAACCGGCGACAGCTGACCGTTGATTGTAGTTTTCTGCATCCCTAAATAAATTTTCAAAAGTACACTTTCTAGGGCACAAGCACACCTTATTCACCTGTAAAAAATTTAGGAACTTGGTGAATAACCCACATTATCTGTTGAATATGAAATCCCAAAAGGCAAAAAGAACAAAGTTAACATCAAAAGAACAACAGCCCAATGAAATACTGCTCACAGAAAGGTATCAGGAGGTCAAGATGCAATTATGCAAACATGTTTCCTCTTCATTCCTAACAATCATGGCGGTAGTAAATAGTAACTCATACACCCAAAAAAAAAAAAATACTAAATAAATAAAAATAAAGAATGAATGAAATTGAAAACCCAGATTTCATTGAATCTGAGCTAGGTCTGCTAAATACAATTTCACTCAAAATCACCCACAATCTAATAAGAATCTGGAATTGCTTGCATAGCACAATACAGCTAAATATAGATATATGGAGTAGCAAATACAAGTGAGTCAGAGAATAAAAAGTACATACAAAAAAAAGAGTTAAATTTAAAGAAAACTGATCAAAGATAATATAGAAAATGATAGTTACCCATCACAATTTCAATATTAATCAATAAAATATCAAGGCTAGCTGTCAATAAATCTAAAACAATCCATTTAACGAGCTTGGTTAAGATCAAACATGAAATTCCACCATAAAAAAATGAAGTACTCATCAAACACAACCTAGCAGCATATACTGTGCACCAAAATTAGATTCCAACTTTTGGGTATTGCTTTTAACATCAAGAACAGAAAACCCAAAAGGAAAAATCAAAGAAAAGAGCATTGGGAATTGATTTACCAGCCTTTAGGGAAGTAAAAATATGAACTCAAAAAAAAAAAAAAAAAATCCCATAAAGAGAGAAGGTAGCTAGAGTTGAGTAATCACTAATCAGTGAGTAAATACGTACCGTTGAAGATTAAAATCGAGGATTTTAATGGCTGAGTAAGTAGGTAGTAGTAATTGAAAGGCGATCCATCAGGAGAAAATCTCGTTTCAAGGCAGGAGACATGAAAAGAAGAGAGAGAGTAGAGAGAGAGAGAGTGAATATAGGAAAGAGATTATTGGGCAGGTGCTTTATACGAGATCATTTGGGACAAAATGGGTTCTGACCAATAGAATGAAGCTGTCATGCAATTAATTATTTTTTTCTTCTTCTGTTTTTTTTTTTNTCATCATCCAATTCAACAACTTCATACATTTCTTTTTTTGTTTTTTTTTTTTTGAAAAAAAAATAATACTACATCAACAAGCAATACTTCTTTTTGATTTAAAAACCAAAAAGGCTACATTTGAGATTAGGATGCTTTTATTCTAAGTGGCTCATCCAGGGAATTATTTAATGGGTATGCATAGTAGACTTTAAGTTATGTCGGGTATATAATATTGGTATATCGATGCTAAATTTTTTTAGAATAAAACTGATCTAAAAAAAATATACTTCTTGTGAGTTGCGGAAAATAAAGCGTAAACTTCTTTAGAGAACGGAGGGAGTATATAGTATGAGTATGCATTTGCATACCCATGGTGATATGTAGATCCCCCATCATATTATTCCTAATACAACTCTTAATGACCCCTTGTTTTGTTTTTGGTTTTTTCCCTTTTACCAGTAGAGTTGATTATAAGACGTGTAAAAGTTGATGGGACACAAGAACTCCGCACAAATTGAATAAAAATAGAGTTACTCAAATAAAGGCTCAGGCTAGACCTCCGATCACAATAATGGTGGGCTTCATCAAAGTTGGGGAAAACATTGTCTTAAATAATAAAATTGCTATGCTAAGAAATGGAGTAACACTGGTAAAATTTGATTCAATTGAACAAAGAGATGATGTCCTACAATCTAGATTTTATCACTTTGATACCAAGCCACCGATAATGAGGTCTTGGTATGCTAATGTGGATTTTCACCAACACAAAAAATTTTACGAGGCGGCCTTATACATGAGGCCTGGTACTTTAAAGAACAAAATGTGGTATTTGGTACTCCACCAAGTATTGAAAGTACTACATTTTCTTCTTCCAAGTACCATACTGATCATGTAAGAGGCCATCTCATACAAGAATAACTGTTTCACCAAAGATGAACTAATTTCAGTTCCTATACGGGTTAAACTACCTAATAACCTGGATGTGAAATGTTGGAGTTCTTCCAACCTAAGTAAACTTGGTAATCTCGTCAAGGACCTTTTGTTAGCTGACATAAATATGGAACTGAAAAATGGCATAAATTATGCATGATCTCTGATTGAGGTTGAAATTGGACCTGAGCTCCTCCACTCTATGTATTTTGAGAATGAAAGAGGTATTTTAATCAGCACAAAAGTTGATTATGAGTGGAGGCCAACTTCATCCACATTATGTGATCAACATGGTTATGAAAGAGAATGAATAGTACAAGAAGAATTAATTGGGGAAGAAGACATGGAAATCCAAAAAACAACAATGCAAGGTCATTAACAGTCGGTGCAACAACAACCATTGCACCAGCAACCAACTGCTTAGCAAAAGTGCAAACGTTGCCACCCTTAGCTAGCAACCCGTGTAGTAGAGTTCAAATTATAATTAAGTGTGGCAGCAAGTCTCACATGTTAGCAAATACCTATCAATGCTACTTCTTCCTTTATACCGATTCAAAATCCATTCACAATGCCGCGGACTTATAATGTCTTTGAATCAGTAGAAGATATATCACATGGGGAACTCATTCCCCCTGAAGGCCATCGACAAAGTTCTTATTTGGAAATTTAGGCGTCACTCTCCAATGAAGCATAGTAGGTCAGTCTCATCCCCAAAAATAATTAAACTAGGCTTGTTGCCTTATTACAAACTAAAATTTAAGACTTGCAATCTTAAAAATGCAAAGAAAGAGTCTCACATTAATTTGAATAATCATTATTTGGGGTTCATTTGGATATATATGGGACCAAAATGCTTATAACATTGAGATTAAATTTTCATCAACTCATTTGGTTATCTGCAAGGCTACTCATCTTGCCAAATAGAGTATGTTCCTAGTTGGGTTTGTAAATGGATTCAATAAAAAGAAGAAAGACTTTAGCTATGGCATGATATAACCGACTATGCAATTGGTTCCCAGCTCCCCTTGCCGATAGTTGGAGTAGACTACAACAATGTCTTAACTCCTTATGACATAATTGGTGGGAATGCTATCACTTATGCAGACAATTGTGACTTCAAATATTGATGTTGTGGATGCAAAACACACTTGGAATAACAAACATGAGGATAATGTCAAAGCTAGATAGAGCTTTTGGCAACCTATTGTGGGTTTCAAATTTGATGGATGTCTTATTAAGTTCCTCCCTATAGGTCTATCTAACCACTTTCCCACTATTATTACCTTCAAATACAATCACTAGAAGATTAGAACTCCTTTTAAATACTTCAATATATGGGGCAAGCATGAGAATGAATTTGATTTTGTGAAGGTTGCTTGGGCTGTTGATTGTAGGGACTCTAATATGTTTAAGGTGAATCACAAACTCAAGAATGTGAGGAAGGAATTGAGGGAGCTGAAAATAGAAACTTATTCAATTATTTCAGCAAGGGTGCAACAAACCAAGCATGATCTCATAGAAACTCAATTGCGAGCTAACTCAAATCATACTGATACTGATTTACAACAAGCAAAACTCAATGCCACAAAGCTTTTTCCTTGAAACATAGCGATGCAGAGGAGTCATTTATGAAGAAGAGAAGAAAATTCAAATAGATTCAGCTTGGTGATCAGAATATATGCTTTTTTCATTCCATTATGAAGTAGAGAAGGAGAAACAACAAAATCTATACCCTCAATAGCACTTAACTCAATTTTATAGATGAGCTAGATGCTAAACTAACTTTCTTTTACAAGAGTATGCTAGGTGTTTGTGATAGGAATATAAACCCTACTATTGACTTCATATTCAAAGATGGTTGCACTATGACTCTTAGGCAACAAATGAACTTAATTGACCTTGTGTCTATAGAAGAGGTTAAAATGTCTATATTCTCAATAGACTACTATGATGTCCGGATAAATTTGGGAGTGAATTTTGTAAGAAAGCTTGGTCTGTTGTGGGAGATGACATCTATGATGTTGTTCTTGAATATCTCCAATATGCTCACATGCTAACGATGGATAATGTCACTAATTATGTCTTATTCCTAAAGTTGCCAATCTTGAACTTGCTTAAGAGTTCAGACCAATTGCATGCTGTTGTAATTATTTCCAATGAAGTTTGGGAAAAGGGTAAAGTGAGACAATGGCATTAATGAGGGGCTGAAAAAGGAGACAAAAGTGGTCTGGTGTCAGACCATGTAAAGCAAAGAAAATTTGCTTTGTGAAAGGATTGCCAAGCATTGCGCCAGTGCGGTGTATCAGGTGTACACGACCATGTATCATCTGATCAGACCGTGTATCATTATTTTTCAGTCAGTTTCTATGCCGTAGCATCAGGTGGGTATACACGGTCCAGTACACGGACCGTGTACCCTGGTGCTGGACCGTGTATGCTTATTTTCTCGCGAATTATGCAAAATGCCGAGAGGTTTACACGGTTTGATACACGGACCGTGTACCTCCTCCCAGACCGTGTATGGTCTGGTTTTCGCACTGTTTCATACAAAAGGTTAGTTATATGTTATGGGTAACGTGTATAACTAACTTTAACCACCAATTGTCTCTAGTACTCTCACCTAGAAACTGATTTTGGGTGTTTAGATACATTTAGACAATGTATCTCTCACAAGTGAAGAGATGTGTCTCTTGGTGAAGAGACACATACTCCTCTATAAATATGAGGCTAGCCTATACTTGTGGATATTCAGTTTTCATCCCAAAAGAACACCAATTCATCTTTGTGTTCTTCTTGGTTGCCTTAGGGTCTAGTGTCGGGAGTGCAACCCGCCACTTAGACATTAATCTTGTTGTATCCCCGAGTCAAATTTGGTTTCCCTTTGCACTCGGTTGGGGACAAATTAAGACTTTATGATAGCGCTCATACTAAGAGGGCGTGCCTCAAGGTTGTTTTACAAGTCGTGATTGTATTCACAACAACAATTTCACCAACAATCTAAAGTCTTAATTTCCATAAATCATTGCTTCCCATACCTTGAAGGAGATGGCTTCCAATTTCATAAAGTTAGAACGATTTGATGGAGGCAATTTTAGGCGATGGAAGAAGAAGATGCACTTCCTCCTTACCACACTAAATGTGGCCGCATTGCCAAAATGGTATTTTTA
>BSSO01004088.1:0-15157 GCA_030267885.1 Mesembryanthemum crystallinum
GAAAAATAAATTAGAATGGATAAATAAAGAGGGAAATGGCTGGGAAGGGGTAAACAGAAAAGGAAAAAGGAAAAACAAAATCAGCTAGAGACGTCACATGCCTAACACGCGAGGGCATTTCGGTCAAAAAAAGTTAAGTTCACCGAAATCCGGCCAAAGGTATCTCTAATGCAAAAAAAAAAGTCTTAAAAGGTAGTGTTCAATAAAAAAAATTATAAAAGGTATCTAGTTGCCAAACACCCTATATAAATGGTAGTGTTCAACAAAAAATCCATCAAATAATGATCTAACATCATATATAATCTTCGTAATTTTTCCTTTTTCTTTTGGGGTTCTCCCATGAATAGTTTCACTGCTTTTGAAATAACTTACAACCAGCTTGGAAATCTAGAGGGGTGAGGGAGATGAGTACAAATACAGGCCAATTTTACACGAATTGTGCAAATCCTTCCCTAATCCAAGCTTTCTCACCGATCTCCAACAACACAAGCTTGAGCGCATTAGATCAAATTATCCGAAAGAGTATTCTTTTTCCTCAATCTTTAGAGCAAGTAGTCCCAGCATTCCGCCTTGCACAACATCCCACAAAGTATACAATCGACTGATTCAAGAAAAACAGGGAATGAAGAACTTATTGTAGGGAAAACATGCTCAACTTTAATATGTAAAATATTCAAAAGATTCGAGAAGTTGCTAAGATTGGTTTGTGAAGGTGTCTTACCAGAACAAAGAAGAGAACCACATTGAATATTGCAACCACCCTCCATTCTACTTTCATGTATTGAGCAACCCCGGCCCTGGAAAGACCCAAAAAAACGACTAAGTATATAGATACTAACCATGAAAGGACTTATCTTGGAGAAAAAGACTAGGGTGCGTGAATTAGATTTACTTGCAAGAATTGCAATTGTAGCACTTCGTTGTCCTTGAGTTTTTGTACAGCTTGCAGTCTTTGTTGGAACTGGCTGGGTGATAGCTCAAATCATAATATGAAGCATTCACAGCGGGGTATCCACACCTATACAATAAATCACATACAATATGTCACAAACTTGTTACTCCTACTCTTTAATTTGCCCTACTGCACCCCTGGTTGTCAGACTCAGACACATAAATGGACATGAATACTTGGGTTTGATGCTTAAAAAATACAGAAAAGAGAAACTAAGGGCCTGGTTCATTTCATTGTTTCCATAATGTTTTCAATTCAGTTTAGTTATGCAACTTACATTATCTCCCACAATACTATTCATTAAGTTCCGATTGAGTTTAGTTCACTTCAGCGCTTTTCAGTTGAAATGAACCGAGCCAAACTAAAAACTCAATACCAATATTGTTGGACACCTTTGACAAGTGTGATATATCCAGCTAGTCCAAATAACGCAAGTCACACTTCTTTTTTGCTAATGGGCAGAACAGTATGACTATAAGTCTATACCCATCAAGGAATGAACAAGAAAACATGTATATTACTGTTGAATGAATTTACACTTTACTACTACTTGTTAACGCTGAGAAGGAAGAGGGGGAAAGATACTAATCTTCCTTTGGTATTTTTAAACTCAAGTTGCATGAGTGAATAAGCACTTACTCAGATGGAGGCCTGCAGCAACCAGCCTCGATGGGAGTCAACTTTGCCGCTTTATACTTCTTTAAACTCTGCAATTAATACAAGAAAGTGTTATAAAGGAGCATGTTATGCTCCCTCCATTCAGATTACTTTCAGATTACCTCATTAGGCCTCATCACAAAAACAAAATATAATACTGTATTGCTTAAGAAGCACATTCAATGAGGATTGGAGGAAGAAAAATAACTCACTACAGCTGAAATATGGAAGCCAAACCTTATACTTCTTGGACAGATTAGTGCAATCTTCAGACTTCACGAGACAGACCTTCAGATTCTTCCAGTTTTTGCTATTATTTAGCTGAAAGATAGTTAAACCCTATGTATTACACAACTGTTGTCCATGAGCAGTATTTATGCTGATATAAGAAACCAAGAAAACTTACTTCCTTCAGAAACCATGAGCTGTAATCTTGAAGATGATATTCCTTATATCTGATGACATGAAATAGTACATTACATGGGTCAGCACTTTTGAAAGAGGAAAATAGACGAAAGTGAAGTTTTTTTTTAAGTACATGAAGCATAAACTTGTGAATTGTGATTAACACTTGCTGTTACTGAAAACAAAAGATTATATTTAATTAAGCTTTAAATTTACCTCAATCCATCTACCTTGTGTCCCGATCCATTATTTGTCACAATAAATCTGCGGTAGCACAAAACCAATCAGATATCTTGTTAGTTAAAGAGTATGTGCAAGACAGAAATAATGAATATACTCATACAAAGACCATTAAAATGTCTGCCTAATGCCTACATCTAATAGAGATCGAAGAGCCAACAATCAGTAACCTACAACAACTAGGAGGAAATGACTTATCATTATAAGCATACATTAAACTGAATCAAGTCTTTCCTGCTAGGTGTGATCGGGTATAGGGATCTCACACTGTCAGTTCACTTGGTTATGCGCAAAGTCCTCCAATACATTGAGAAACAGAGAAAGGGATAAAGAAAAATATAGTCTCTTCTGACTTTGGATCCAACCATCTAATATGTCATTAGTCATTAATCTATTCTCATCATTTTCACTGAATACTTCGGGTAAATTATGATTTTTCTTATTGTATCACTATAAATTCATCACATTCAGTTGAGCAGAAGGTGCTTGGAGACTAAATCCAACAGAATAACACTTCCCACATATGGTTATATGGCATGACAATTATTGCTCTAGCAACTAGCTTTAATTGTTGAGGGAGTGTATGTATGTTCAACTAGTTAATCGCAGGAAGCTTGCACAGAACGGCACACGTCAAAATTAGCAAGACATAAAGTTCTAGAAGAAGAATAGCACAAGTCCTCGCAAATGAGCACGATGAATATAAGAAACTAGGTTTTCAGCAAGGAAATACTTACGCCAATACAGTGAAGACTAAAATCGCTATCAATATGAAGCACAACAGTATCAAGTACTGCAAGGAAACAAACAAAAACAAAAAACATAATAAAGGTCAAGAGAAATTCATAGAATTAACATGATTAAACCCCAGCATTTAATTAACCAGGGTATATTAGAGAATAAGGCATACAATCCATAATAAGATGGAGTTGTTCTTCAATGCCCCCAAGAACCCAATTAATGATCTGCAAAGCCAAATAAACAACAATTATTGCAATCTCTTCTGGATTCGATCGAAAACTAGTATGATTCAACCTAAAATATAACAAAAAAAATGGAATAATACATTAAAATAGTTTACATTACAAGTATAACAGCACCAAGGGCTAGCACAGGAAAAGTGAGGGACTTTCTGCAACCATCAGTGTGACTGCTCATCCATACCCCAAATCCAATCACACCTATTGCTATAAGCTGCACTCGAGAAGAAAAATTGGGGTTTTAGATTTCAAGGCATTTTCACATACAAAAGCTAAAACTACAATTATCACCCTAAAAATGTTGGCTTTTCTTTTTTCTTTTTTTTTTTTGTTTTGTTTTGCTTTTTGTTTTTGGGCAATTTGGGCGTTAGTGGTAAACTAAAATGGAACAATTAGCAATACCCAAAAACTTCAAAGAAAAATAACCCAATTCCCAAGTTAATTACCCAGATTCAAGATAACCCAGCTTGAATCAACATCAGCAACCCCCACAAAATCTATATATGAATCTAATAGATTAGCCTAAAGAGGAAACATCATAACTTGATGATGAATATCAAACAACATAAAATCAAAACAACATACAGAAAAAAAGTGGAGTAGTAAAAGAGTAGACTAACCACAGTGAGAAAATTGATCCATTTGATGACAAAGGTGCTAGTTCCTCCCCCTGAGCTCATCTTTCCTTCTCAGAGAAGAGAGAGGAAGAAGAAGAAGAGAGAGAAAGAGGAGCCGTTGTTGAGCCCCAAAGTTAGATTAATGGGTCCAGTTTTTCAAAAATTGTTTGTTGAATTGAGTGGGCAATTGTATTGAACTGCACTGCAAGAAAGAAAGAGAAAGGTGGTACTGCACTGTTTTTGTTCTGTTTTTGTGCTGCTTCTTTTTATGGGCTCGATCAATCAAATTGAGCAATTAGCGATGGTTGGGGGTGACTTTTGAGGCAAAAAGGGGTGACTTTTCAGGGTAATTTGGGTGATATGAGATTGAAGACTTGGAAACATGGTTGGTGTTCCCTAGACAAAGACTAGACCACGACACGAATCCGAAGCACCCACCGATACGACGAGAAGACCGCGGAACTTGGATCGCACGCGCGTGCTGTGATTTAAGAATTGTTTTCATGTGTTCAACTTGGGTGATTAAATTATCAAAAATTATCAAAAAGATTTTACCAAAAATGAAATTATCCATTCATGTGATTAATAGTCATATAGAGTAGTGAATACTCGAGTGGGGTCATTGCATTGCGAGATGGGTTTGTTTCGCTTGGAAATTACTTGAACTAGATAGAATTAATTGAACTGGATTGAATGAATATTGATAATGTGCTTTCACTTTTATTTCAATTTATATTAGTTGTACATTCTATATAGTTCAATTTAATCCAAAACCGTTCACTTTCATTTTGCAACTTACGTGTTCTTTCAACTCAATGTCATTATATTCGGTTGAAATAAACAAAATTTAATTATATTATTTACATCGATTTTTAATTCTATTCCCGTAAACACTCATTAACATATTACAGTATATATAATTTGTTTCATGTGATTACTATAGTTTCCTTTTTTGGATTAAATATATAAAAAAAAATTTACCTCTTATTTTTCTAACATAATACGCTGAATTCGAGAACTGTAATTAAAAGTTGTAATGAAAGACATATGAGAATAGTGTGCGGGTCGATCTAGCATTATTCGTTATAAGTGTACTTTCCTTAAAACTCATAGTTTTAACTTTTAATCTACGGATTAGATAACCGGAGTATCATAATAGTAGTATAAGTATATATTTATATATATAAGAATAACTAAACTTTTCTTTTACTTAACTAAAATTGTAGTAGCATATACTCCTAAATCAACTCTTGTAATTTGAATATTAGGATAAAAATAGCCCATTGGAAGAGAGATAGTAAAACATCATTATTCATACTTGAAATGAACCTTATTATTTTTTGGTCAAGGTATTATTCTTCTATACTTATAGAGCAATTCAACAGATCATGTGACAAACTATCTTGCCAATTGGTCATCATTTATGTACATACCATCAGACAAATTTCAATCATAAGGAAAGTACTCCCAAATGAACTAGCTAACACATGAAATAAATGTGCAAATTGGAAGATTAAAAAAGTACTTAAGGCGAAGATTCATATATGTGTAAAGTTTTGTTTGACCCAAAAAAAAAAAATAAAAAAAAATGCGCTAACGTTGTAATTTGGGAATTAAATCCATAAATAAGTAATAAAAAAATAAAAAAATGTGCAAAGTTGTAATTTGGGATTTATACAGCTGTCTCTTATTCTCTTCTAACTGATATTTACCGTGTGAAAAAATTGACGCGTAGCTGGAAATTGTTCGATTATTCTTTACAGATTATTACCGAATTATAGAAAGTCGGCTAATGTGGATAATTTTGTTTGCACCTCAAGAAATAAGGAAGCCCCTTCAACTATAAATAATGTACCATTACACTCATAATAACCCTTATTCATTATTTACCCTATCATATAATACTCAAAACACATCCTATTTTTCTCTCTCTCAACCTCTTGTTTAATTAATTTTCACCATGGAAGCACAACTGGAAGTAGTAGACCTCGCAAGAACAACCGCAGAAGCCATAAACAAGCTAGCCAACTGGGGTCACTACACGGCCGTGCACGATCACTACGAAAGCGGTGACAACCTGATGAGCGCATTGGCCAAGACGGAGGGGCGGCTGAGGACGGTGGCGAGGCGGAGGGCAGAAGCGAGTGGCCGCCTCCACGACTTTGAGGCGGTGTTGGAGGAGACCAGGCTCGAGTTTTTCCTCCAAGAGGCGGAGATATTCAAGAAGGAGATGCCGGTTGACCCGCGACTGGAGGCGATGAGGGCGGTCGAGGGGGTGGAAGAGGCGGCCGAGGCTGCGGTTTGTGGTGTTTGTCAGGAGGAGTTGGTGGTGGGGGAGAAGGACGTCTACGAGACTGCATGCATGCATAAGTTTCATGGGTTTTGCCTTTGGCGGTGGCTTGATGATCACAAGACTTGTCCCTTGTGTCGGTTTAAGGTATTGGAGTGAGTTTCATGATCCATGTTCAACAAGGTTTTTTTAGTCGTACTAGGATGATTCAAGATCAACACAAATACACAATTGTTATCAAATTATTGCAATTCTTGATGTATAATGTCAAACAAATAGTACTATGAGTATAATATAAGTATGATACTCTTTGTTTGAAAGTTTATGATTGTTATTTGTATAAATTTTTTTACTCTTATTGTTTGAAACATACTTCATGAATCTATGATCGATATTTGCAACCACCGTCATCTCACCTTCACCATTGAAAGGGAGGAGAGGATGAGAGAAGATTAAAATCATCGATTTAAGCATACTTGGAAAGTAATCAAAGAAAAATAAAAGGGAAAGTAACAAGAACAAGAACAGGAAAGTAAAATTGGCCCAAAACAAGGATAAAATCAAATTCAGGAATTTGTTATGCAATTGTGAATTGTACTCAGCATACGCAAAAACAGGAAGGATATGTTTCTAAAAAAAAAGGAAGGAGATATAGTTAAAAAAAAAAATGAAAAAACCCTACATTATCCAAAATTACATTTTTATTTTATTTTTTTAAAGGGAAATAAAATTGCATTAAGGAAAAACCACGTCGCATTTGTTGATTCTCAAGATCATAAATCACAAAAACTCAAAAAAAGATCACACTAAATCACAAAACTTAAAAATTGTAAGCCCACTTAGATCGTCAATAAGCCCATTTCACTTGTGCAAACCATTGGCCCATGAAGGGTTTGGCATGGCGATTTATGTTGATTGCAAATCTCTCTGTAATCTGTTCAGATTAAACTGATCAGTGTTCACTAATTCCCATATTAAGTAAAGGTAAAAAAAAAAGAAGAAAACAAAACAAAAACCTGTAGGCTTCAAGCCTGGAGATTACACCGGAGAAGATGAAGAAGAGAATGTACAATGAAAATCAAACCAAAATGATTTCGAGGATGAGAAACAGCGCTTTACAACACTATAGCTCGACTCTATTTGTGCATTTGAGTATAGCAGACTTCATCTCTTCTTTATCCAGTGAGGATAGAACCATCACCTGCAAGACACATAGAAGCCTTAATCCGTGAAAGTGATAATTCGGAGAAGAGTTTTGAAATCCTGCTCAGAGAAGGATAGTATGATACACATGTGATAATTCCAGGTGAAAGTATAAATTATCAAGAGCTAGCAATGAGTTCCATTTCATCGGCAAATTGGATATTACCTCTTGTACTTTGTTTTCAGATCGAGCAAGTAGCTTGTACTGATTCTCAAACATAGACGCCATATAAACCTGTACAGTAAATGCAAATGACTGAGCTACAAGAGTCCCGAGTAGAAAGAAGAGTACACTCCACAGAAGATGATACTATGAAGGACGTTGACAAATGACAGCTCAAAGAGTTCAAGTTCAAGACCACAAGGACTAGGGTGTTCACTAATCACTCATGGTAAATACATATTAAGGAGAAGATAACTAAACTGACAAATTGTTTATACTCGATCCTCAAAAAAGACTGCTTCCATGACAAGGTATAGGCACAAGTAGGCAACAATTGTGACAATCTGTTCGGCTGCTTAAATGTAATAGTGAGGACAACATAACTATTGCAACATTTCTCTGCTCTCAAAGTAATTCATGAGCTCTTTCCCAGACTGTTGATGTATATCAGTCATTACGTTTCAGAGAGGTGGAAACTCCAAAAGATTGACATATAGTATTGTAGTAAAAGAAACACTGTGACAGCTCACCTGAAATGTTGGAGCCAAACCAGGGCTCAAGAAAAAACGGCCCTTAGTCACAGTCTGAACCCCATCAATTCCTTGCAGTTCTTTAATAAGCGAATCCACTTCAGCCCACTGATTGAAGAATCAAGAAGTATATAGTTAAGTTTGATCTTCATCACACTATAAGCCTATAGACACTACATTCAATATAATGCATCTAAGCAACTTAAACAACTGAGCTGGACTGGGTTTACCACAGAAACTCATGAGCTAGTTACTCGTTCTCAGCATCTTGTAAACTCATGCATACCAAGAAACTCGAAGGAACTGTATATTGTTATTATTATTATTAAAAACAATTACATATGTAAGCTAAAACCTATATTTATATGACCAAGAAGTTTTTCCATCTCATGGAAACATGGTCCTCTAAGCTCCCACGAGCACCTTTCTTTTCTAATAATCTCCTTTAATATGGGCCAAAACATATTCATTCGATGAGAGCCCACAACTTTGGAGCTCAAAAGAAGGACCAATAATATCAAAATGATCATTCTTATAGAGTATAATTGACACCTAATTCTCTTCCTAAATGTACACTGATACTAATCATAGCATACATCCATGTGCGAAACAGATAGAAGCTACTGCTGGAAAACAGAGAAGTCTGAACTCAGTAACACAATATAAATGATACTCGAAAATTAGCTAAGCTTGATATGAACTACCACGATCCTAAATGTAAAATTATTGTCAGCCTATGCATGTTTCACCATTTTTGCCAGATAGTAATGCAGGAGGCAGCCTTTGCTTGGTGAATCATGCTTGCCAGCTTTTATACTACTGGACTAGTCCTACAGAAAACCTACCCCAGACAGTGACAAGGACCTTAGGTTAGTAGACATATCAGTAAGTGCAACAAACCAAGATAAAAAATATTTCAACTCAACTTGGTTATTACATGTTGTCGGGACCAAATATCTGTTAGAGATTTGTAAAGTGATATGCAAAGAAGGAATCGGGACCATAACAACAAATTTCAAGAAAAGAGATTATCACTGCTACGCAGAACTTAATTCTCAGAATGAAGCCAAAACATGACGTGAATAGGCTAAAAAGAAATTATATGAACCTCTGAATCTGCTTGTGCAGCCTCTAATCCCCCGTTGAAGTTGTTATTTCCAACTATGCATTCTAATGTCTCGTTTAGTGGATCCGGCTGCAACAAGTAAAAACAAAGATCTAAACTTCTCCTTGCAAATGTAATTAACTCAAACAAACAGGGGAGATCAATGAAAGCATGCTTACAGTTATCTCTTTTAGGGATAAGAAAATGCGTTCTGATGCAAAATCCAACTGATAAACTTTAGCCTCCACAATCTGCAACCACAAAGTCTCTTAAGAGCTTGACACAAAATATAATAGTACAAGCACAATGCTATATTTCATTTTAGAGATTGATGAAAGCTTCTGGCTCAAATGAACATCTCCCAGGGACAGGCTGCCGATTTGGGTGGTTTNCTAAGCTACCAACTTTTAAAACAAATGTCTACTGCTAAGCATGTGTCTATAAGAAGGTAACATTGATCATATATCAAGACATAACCTCTTTATTTAACATGCTTTGCCACCAACTCACCTGGCCAATTTTTAGGTACGTTGAAGGGTGTAGAGTGCCATCCCATGACACTTCTGTCTGGTGTATTAGAGCAGCGACTCCTTCAACCTACAATATCTCATTTACCAAACCAAATAAGGTTCATGGATCCTCGCTAACAGCATCTGTCCAATATTAGAAAATGGCAGAAATAAATCACTACAGTTCATTACCTCAACAAAGATACCAAAATAAGTAATCTTCTTGATGCAGCATTTCACGACGTCTCCGATGCTAAGTTTTGCCTGCAGTTAGAATGTAAAATTATAAACTTTTAAAGTTTTAAGTGTCAAATAGTAAATTTTGAGACATGACAAATCACTTAATGACAAAAGGTACAAATATAACCTTTTAAGGAGTATTTGTTCAAAAGTCACAACATCTTCATTAACAATTCATTCCAGTACATAGACATGTACAATACACTCAAAAAAATTGTAAAACTAATTGTCTTCACTACAGTCATGTAGTCACGTTGTAAACCACAATTCCTAATAGATAGTAGTTCACACCACCTAGGGACTTACATAGGTCAATCATGATAGTATTATTGCAAAATGATACTATCATGACTAATGACTATGCCAACATATTACATAGGAATAGCAGGAAATAGTAATACCCTTCAGAAGATCTGAAATTAACATTTAGCTCGTGTTGATAACGTAAAAATGTTGCTGCTCTATATCCTTGCAGCATTGGCATAAATATAATGTGAGGCAACAAAGCCCCTCTCAATCATGCTTGTGCAATGTTGGGGTTTTTAGTCATAGACAAAGCCCCTCTCTTTGTCTATGACTGATCCCATGCCTGGTCAGTTTGGCAGTAATTTTAGTATTTTTTTCATCACGAGTAATAGCACTCCATCTCCATGGTTGTCTTCAGTAGCTAACTCTTACTAATTCCTGACTGACTGTGCTAGGTGCTCCTCGTCTCTTCCTTGGTTAGCCAATCACTTACCATGCTAAGTCTATGACTTCCTAAAGCATTTTGCACTGTACTATTAGCACACAGATGTTCCACTACAAACACATAAAGTTGCTCCTTATGCACTCCATCAAGCAAAATGTTTGAGAAAATAACTATGAACAGTATTTCTAGATAAGAGTGCAACTCAAACTTTGGGAGTTGAGAACACAAGCATAGTATTGTATTGAGTTTGAGACCCAATAAATGTGATACAAGTCATCAAATCAGAGAATGAAATGCACTTATTTAGCTACCATAAGAAACTCTGTCTTGGTAGATAACAGTTTAAATGAATATGAACATATAAGAAATTTCATTCTTGATAGATATGTTTTTGTTCCAAAGGATCTTTTACTCAGTTTCTAAACACAAAGCATATTTGATCATAGTTAATATTTTAACAGTTCATTGATAAGGTGAAATAGCCATATATGGAAATCAGAGATGAGAAAGCTCAGTACCATGAGGCTTCTTTTTCTCTCTACCGTTTCTTCATTTTCCTTTGGCCTCATAGAGAATATAAGCTTTCTGGACTTCCTATCAGCCAACAAAATGTTCACTTTGATGAGCTGCAATTATGCAAAACCCATCATAAATAAGGTCTTTTGATGAAATATGTAGTAAATAATGTGAACATTAGCACAAACTGCAAACTGCCCGTTACTCAGACCTCACCTGACCAACATATGATGATAAGTACTGCATCTTCTCTTGGTCATATATTCTCAAAAGATCTTCCAGTTCCATATTAGCCGTAACTTCGACATTCGGTTTTTGACTTTCTTTTGGAAAATATGCTGACTGAAGAGAAGTGTTCTTGTTTGGAACCTCGTCATTTCCAACAATGCTTAAAGTTTGCCTGTACTTGGATGGATCTAGACCATTCTTTCTCAGCCATGACTCAAAAGCTAAGAACTTCCATTTAGCTGCTAGGTTGCGGTATGGCAAAAATCCTATCAACGACCCAAAAGTTACCTGTAATTATGAAATATTTTGCATGTGAAGTAAGAGACTATACAGGGAAAATGAGAAGAAAGAGTCCAGCAAGAATTATCAAAAAAAAGAGTCCAGCAAGTTTCTGTTTGATATGTACCACAAAGCCTCTAGGGCTACAACTAATCAACTCCACGTCTACTCTATCTCCAAGATTGAAGCGTTGCTCCAACCGTGCCCAGTCAGTCTCTTCATCTTCCTACAAGTATATAAAGACTTCAGAATCTGCCACGAGTCCAATGATGGGACTTACGGTATTGAACCTGCAGGAATCATACTTTCAGGGGGCGGGACAAGGGTGATTCATCTTGCTCGCCTTCACCATGAAAGCTTTCAGGATAAGCGGCAACTCTTTCTTCTTGATTTGGATAAGACATTTCTTTGACAGATTGGTCTAATCTATTAAACAAAAACACTATTAGCAAATAAAGCTAGCAAAGGCATGACAATTATGCAAATAAATCAAAATTTGGCACGTTATACCTTTTTGGTCTTCCAAGGAGGACAGAATCAACAGTCAACTCAGAATCAGACGATCCCACAGTCGGAGGTTTGCTCGTCCCAATTTCTTTTCCTGAATTCACAGCATCAGTCTGCTCATGATGCTGCATTCCTTGAATAGAAATAATTTGTGGCATTAACTGCTAGTCATCTGCTACACCTTCAGAATATGAAAGTACTCAAATACAAGTAAATGCATTATTTTACCTGTCTGGGAGCCCTGCCCTAACTGATCTTGCGTTGACACCACACCATCTCGGGATTCTGGAAAAGCTGCATTGGGCTTCTCCAACATTGTCAACTCACCAGAACTTGTCATTGAACTTGATCCTCCATTCACTCTGTCATTCTCTAAGTTGTAGGTAGCTCCATTTGTATCTCCACCATATACTGATCCATGCAGTGAACTATTTTCATTTTCACTGTCATGATCCTCAGCCATATTAACTGGCTCAGGCCTCTTCAACAATGTCATACCACTAAACTTTTCTTTCACAGGTTCTGTCCTCATTGACAACGACAAGTTTGGCTTAATCCTCAACCTCGATGAACTATCCATCTCATCATCATCCTCATTGTACACACTTGGTTTCCGCAAAATAACATTTGGCACATTAGACTTGGTAACACCGGCCACTTTGCTCCTAATTGACTCATTGGGCCTCTTGATCTCTGGCAATTTGGAGTTTTCCTCACCACCCCCAACTTTGATTCCTTTCTTTGGTACTGGTTTCACCAACTTCAACCCACTTGATGCTTTCACTGATCCCCATTTCTCAGGCACGTCAAATGGAACCTCTTTCACTTCCACCATTTTACCCTTGTTTTTATGAAAGTTCTTCTCAATTTCAACATAAGAAGCATCTGGGTTTAATTTCCTTCCCATTATCTGAATCATGGAACCACACCCCATTTATTTCACAATTAGAACAACAACAAAAATCAACATGATCATGAAAAACCCTTCATTATGGATCAATAGTACTATTCTATACCAACCCCTTCATTTCCCTTTTTCTCTGGGAAGGAGGGAGAGGGTTGTATTCTTGATTTCGAATTCATTTTCATCGCTTGTTTGATAACACTGCCCTAGTTTTAATAGCAAATAGAACCACCATTTTATTTTCATGTCAATGTTTTTCCATTAGAGGTAGTTTTAGGTCGCCCCAATACCATTTTTCACAGGTCAATAAAACTTCCTAAACCCTACACCTCCCACACTCAAGCTCCGCAACAGAAACAATAACCCAGCAATACCAAACCCAGTTCTATCACAATTCATACAAATCACCACAACTCCAAGCATAATCTTACAAATTCAAGCAACCGCGTACATAATTTGACAATAAACAACCATAAAATTAATAGAAAACAACCGATAATGAGCATAATAACAAAAATTGAACAAATGGATATCAATATCTAATAGGTTTGTGAACTAACCTTAGCAATGGTGAGCTTAGGGTCTTCCCCAATCATTCGGCCAAATTTGAGCTCCATAAGATCCCATTCACTGAGCTTATCATTAGAATCATCTTTCGAAGCGAAAACTGAGAATTTCTTAGGGTTAGTGATGGGACTGAAAGAGACCTTTCTTCGAGCTCTACTTACGGGGAGAGGAGGAGAGAGAAATGAGCGGGGGATAGTCGGTGATGGTGCTGAGGAGAGAGAAAGTTTCTCCATTGTTGTAGTAGTAGATAGCTCAGATGATGTTGCAGAACATATTTCAAAAAGTTTTTGAGCCTCGAATTTGAGAGGCGTAAAAAAAAAACAGAGGAAGAAGAAGAAGAGGAAGAATGGCTAGCGAAGTGGGAAGCAAGAATGTTATCCGCCAAATCTGAAACGTGGCGCTTTCTGATTTGTGTTGTAGAACCGATGCTCTTGAATTTTTTATTTTTTATTTTTTTGGTCTTTTATATTCTAAATTTATAAGATAAGAACTAGGCCTGGCAAAAGCTGACCCGACCCGAAAATCGAATTGAACCTAACCCGAAAAAAGCGGGTTAGAGTTGAGATTTTCGACCCGAAAATTTAAATGGGTCGACCTGATTAACCCGATTAATTAAATGAGTTAGATTAAGGTTGAGATTTCCAATCCGAAAATAACCTGCATAACCCGAAATATATAGTAGGTTGGTTTCAAGTCAGGTTCACCCATTTAACTCAACTTAAAATAACCCATAAAAGCAGGAAGAAAGGGAAAATTACACTTCTCTCTTAGTTTTTTCTTCTCGCAACTCGTCTTTCGCTCATTCACTAGCCTCGCTTCTCCACCTTAACAACAGATCTATTTATTTGGAAAACAAAACGGGTTAACACAGGTCAAATAAGGTCGACCCAATTTGTTATAAATCGGGTTAGGATTGACATTCTCAACCCGAAAACATAAACAGGTCGGGTTAGGGTTGGGCCTTGGGGGGTCGCCAACCCAAAAAAAGCTGACCCGAACACGAAACTGACTCAACTCAACCTGATTGCCATGCTAGGCCTAGTAAGAACGGCAACTATTTGAATATATCAAGCGAATGTACTCTTAGTCTATAAATAGTACTGATAAGCTAAATGTTTGTACTGACGACCAAAAATTAATATCACTTCTTTTTTCTTTTTTCTTTTTTTCTTTTTCTAACTAGTAACTAGTCGGGACCAAATCATCTTAAGTAAAAATGATACGGTATTTGTTGTGGTACCTGAGTATTACGTGTAGCGGGATAAATATATTAGGAGAAGGTAATAATGTGTTATGGGTCGTAACATTTGTTAGTGACTCATAATTGACACCAAGGACACTAGTTTCGCGCAAATAATTAGGTGCTCTTAGGAGCACCCACCGAAGTTCTCTTGAGAGCCACCTGTCAGTGCGCGAGTGGTTCACGCGCGCGCGTGAGCTCCACGCGCCAATAAAAAAATAAATTTTTTTTTAGTTTTTTTTTTTTATTGAACATAGATTCATAACCGATGTACCGTAGATTCATAACAATATAACTACAGATTCATAACCGGTATACCGTAGATTCATGAACG